>QXTE01000346.1:232497-261177 GCA_003942145.1 Platysternon megacephalum
AATCATAGAATATCAGGGTTGGAAGGGACCTCAGGAGGTATCTAGTCCAACCCCCTGCTCAAAGCAGGACCTAATCCCAACTAAATCATCCCAGCCAGGGCTTTGTCAAGCCTGACCTTAAAAACCTCTAAGGAAGGAGATTCCACCACCTCCCTAGGTAACCCATTCCAGTGCTTCACCACCCTCCTAGTGAAATGAACTGTTTTGATTTTTTTTTAAAGTTCCCCTTTTTTTTTTCCAGATAAAACTATTTGCCAAATTCGACCCAAATGTATGAATAGTCTTGGTGCCCTGAAAAATACATTTTTCAGTGAATTTACTATTTGCCCCCCCAAACTCCCCCAGCTCTACTTATATATATATATATCACACCTTCTACTAATGTGCTTATAATCATCCATAACACATACCACTATGATGTGTGCAACATGCTTAAAACATCTATTCATCGTTTATTAACCCTTTATAAACTACTGATTCCTTTAATGTAAAATGTGATCAGGCTGAGAATACTGAAGTTGTGGCCGAAGCAGAATGCTACAGTGTGTTTAGAACAAGCCCATTTTTCTAAATCAGTGGGTCCCCACATTTCATTTGTTTGTTCCTGTTCCCCCGCTGAGGCTCTGAATCTTTCAGTTTACTTTTCCAAACAAGAGGAACGATAACAGCTGGATCCAGAAAGGAAGCATTTCTCTCTATAAATTTTTAATTGACTCATAATACTCTGTGTCTTTCGCTGCCATATTTTCAACAGACTGTTCCCAAACAGCTCGGAACAGCTCGGAAAGAACACTGCGGACGGCAAATGTTTTTTTCCCCTTGATGCTGGGAGATGTTGCGAGAAGGTGGGTGAGGTAATATCTTTTATTCAACCAACTTCTGTAGGTGAGAAAGACAAGCTTTCGAGCCACACAGAGCTCTTCTTCAGGAAAGGTACTCAGAGGGTACATCTATACTTAAAATGCTACATCGATGCTTGCACCACTGTAGTGCTTCAATGTAGACTGTACCTACACAAACAGTGGGGGTTCTCCCATCGGTGTAGGTAATCCATCTCCTAAAGACATGGTAGTTGGTTGATGGAAGAATTCTTCTGTCGACTTAGCGCTGCCTACACTGGGGGTTAGCTTGGTATAGTTATGTCTCTCAGGAATGTGGATTTTTCAATGTATTCCCATGTAAGTTCCTAGGCCTTGTCTACACTACAAAGTTTAGTTGCCCAAACTGCCGCTTGTCAACCCAAACAGTGAGTGAGTACATATGGCGAGGCAACTTTTGTAGGGGAAAATGCCCGGTTTTGGGGACAAAATACATCCACCCTTATGAGAGATTTACGTCTTTTTTCCTCTACATTTTTGTCGACAAAGTGCAAGTGTAGACACCGTGCTTCATTTCATCGCTTTACCTGGCCTCCAGGAAGTGTCCCACAATGCCCTTCCTCACCGCTCTGTTCAGCAGTTTGAACTCCACTGCCCTGCAGCCAGGTAAACAACCATCTGCCCCTCTCCCTTAGAAGACCCGGTAATTTTTGAAATTTCATTTCCTGTTTGCTCGGCATGGAGAGGTCTCATTGCATCTTCCCAGGTGACCATGATGGGTTATTGCAGCAAACGCTCTCCTGCTTGGACCACTGCGGAGCTGTTGGATCTGCTCAGTATATGGGGAGAGGAGGCTGTGCAGTCCCAGCTGAGCTGGAGCCGTAGGAATTGGGATACCTACAGGCAGCTTTCTCGAGGCTTGTGCGAAAAGGGCTCTGATCGGGACACGCTGCAGTGCAGAGCGAAGATAAAGGAGCTGAGGCAGATGTACCATTAGGCAAGGGAGGCAAACCGTCGCTCAGATGCTTCACCTAAGACCTGCCAGTTCTATAAGGAGCTGGATCCTATCCTCAGTGGCGACCCCACCTCCATCGCCAAGAGCCCCGTGGATACTTCGGAGGGCACGGAGGCGGCGGAAAGGGGACCTAACCCAGAGGATGATGTTATTGGGACAGGAAGCCAGGAGAGGTGTGCATATTACCCAGACCAGCTGATGGGCCTGAACTTGCAGTTCCAAATTCCCCATTGAATACAGGCTTGTGCCCAGTTTGTACAGATGCACAGTTATCCAAATATTCCCTTAGATGCCTTGGCCCCACTTCTTGGACCACATAATCAGCTGGCATAAATCAGTGTAATTCCATTGATTTCAGCAACAATTCATACCAGCTGAGGATCCGGCCATTTCTCTTTATTTCTCTAGTTGACAGCAGATTTTTTTGCCATGTATTTTTGGATGGCAAAAATAATTAACTGTTGAATGGGCTGTGAACCGTTTGATGCTGAGAGCAAAGGCAGGAAGAATTTTTAATAAAGATTTGTCTTAGAAGATGGGATTTAACATATTATAGAATCAAAGCAACTGGAGAGGGGAGGCTTTGGAGGGACTCTTCCAGCACTGACACTGCAGCTTTCTGCTCTGCTGCCTTGTCTCATGCTGGGTCACCTGATTCCCCTGATGATTCATGCAAGTGTCATCAGTTATGGGCAGCACAGCTTTCATCTGTCTCCAAAGCTGCCTAAGGAAACAGGTAAGAAGAAGTCAGCAGAGTCATTTTGTGCTGAACGTGCTTTTTATTTGTCCGTGTTAGTGTAAATAGCCAGCGCAGCGTGTTGGGTGTCATCACACCAGCCCGTAAGCATTGAAACAGCTGCACTAAATCTCACCTTACTACACCCATTTCGGCTCACTCATGTTAATTTCAAAATAAAATCCAAAATGAAAGAGCTCGCTGCAACTTGACAAGGATGGTCCGACGTGTCTCCATAGCATTTGCTCCTTCTCTGTTCGCCTCTCATGCAACCCAACTCTGCAGCCCTCAGTGAAGTTTGCTCCATTGATTATTATCAAATCCACCCATTTGCTTATTCCCCCAACTCTAATCCTTCCCAGGCAAACAAGTCAGAAATCGCGTGCGGGGGGGGGGTTTATAAAAAGTAAAGCATGAATCATAGAATCATAGAATCATAGAATCTCAGGGTTGGAAGGGACCTCAGGAGGTCATCTAGTCCAACCCCCTGCTCAAAGCAGGACCAAACCCAACTAAATCAGCCCAGCCAGGGCTTTGTCAAGCCTGACCTTAAAAACCTCTAAGGAAGGAGATTCCACTACCTCCCTAGGTAACCCATTCCAGTTCTTCACCACCCTACTAGTGAAAAAGTTTTTCCTAATGTCCAACCTAAACCTCCCCCTCTGCAACTTGAGACCATTACTCCTTGTTCTGTCATCTTCTATCACTGAGAACAGTCTAGATCCATCCTCTTTGGAACCCCCTTTCAGGTAGTTGAAAGCAGCTATCAAATCGCCCCTCATTCTTCTCTTCTGCAGACTAAACAATCCCAGTTCCCTCAGCCTCTCCTCGTAAGTCATGTGCTCCAGCCCCCTAATCATTTTTGTTGCCCTCCGCTGGACTCTCTCCAATTTATCCACATCCTTCTTGTAGTGTGGGGCCCAAAACTGGACACAGTACTCCAAATGAGGCCTCACCAGTGCTGAGTAGAGGGGAATGATCACATCCCTCGATCTGCTGGAAATGCCCCTACTTATACAACCCAAAATGCCATTAGCCTTCTTGGCAACAAGGGCACACTGTTGACTCATATTCAGCTTTTCGTCCACCGTAACCCCTAGGTCCTTTTCTGCAGAACTGCTGCCCAGCCATTCGGTCCCTAGTCTATAGCAGTGCATGGGATTCTTTCGTCCTAAATGCAGGACTCTGCACTTGTCCTTGTTGAACCTCATCATATTTCTTTTGGCCCAATCCTCTAATTTGTCTAGGTCCCTCTGTATCCTATCCCTACCCTCCAGCGTCTTACTGAAGATGGGGCTCCTGTGGCACTCTTGGCCTATTCATAATCCACTGGCTCTGGTTTGAGCCCTAATGCAACCCTGCTGTGCTGTTCTTAGTACCCATCAAGCACACACATTGTCCTAAGGGAAATTTCTCCTGTTGATTAGTCTCGGACTAGAATGGAAACAGCTCTCTGGAGAGGAGAAGCTGCAAAGTTTTGTGCCAGCCATGCAAAATAAAGAGAGACAGAAACCACACACCCTCCCACACCTCCAGTGCCACTCAGATTCAATTCTGAGGACAATGATTTGGAGACATATGTTTTCTTCCCTTCAAACGAGTTAAAGAAACTTCTTGAATAATGAATGGGCCTGACAGCCCTGCCTAAAGTGATATGTAGTTTGGTTTATTTGAAATAAACAAATGACATGCAATATACAGCTGTATTTATAGTGACAAGTGATTGCTTGTTAGGAGGTTTTGTTTCTTTTAGCCAGCATGGCTTCATAGACACTCATTTCATCTTCCCAAGATACTTTAGCACCTGCAAACAAATCATCCTGCAGGACTGTTAATGGTTTTAATGATCCGTTCTGCACCATTGTATATTCCATAGACTGCATTTGTCAGTATCCCCAGCAACATCCTTTTCTTTCTTTGGCCCCTCTAAAGAGTCTCTCGCCTCCCATAATGTGCCCCAAACCAGCATTGGGTGAATTTTTTTGTGTGTGAAACGTCTTTTTGCCAAAAAATTGCAAATTCAGGTTGACCGAACATTTCATGAGTTCCTGATGAATTTGCCACATTGTTTTGGTTTAAATTAAAAAAAAAAAATCCTGCCACAAAATGGAAATGTTTCATTCTGACAATTTTTGAAATGAAACATTCAAAATTTTTCAACTCAAAACAACTTTTTGGTTTGAAGTTTACTTCTATTTTATTTTTTAAACATTTAAAATGCTTAAAAACCTCAGAAACAAAATGAAGCATATTTGACCTGAAATGAATTTTTTTCTGACTTATGTTTACTGAAAATTTTCTTTAAAAATTTGTTTTCTGTGAACCCAAAACAATTTTTTACCTGGGTTTTTTTTTTTGAGGGGGAGGGCGGTGTTAGGGGTACAACCAGCGAATTAAAAAATCTATTACTTGCAGAGATCTACCCACAACACATGGCCTATTAATTTCCCTTTTCTAACCTGCACAGAACAAGTTTTCTCCTACTGCCTGAAACAGCCTTAGGCCATGTCTACACTAGTGAACTTACCGATGAAGCTGTGCTGCTGTAAGATTGTGTAGCCGCTCTATGCCAATAGGAGAGACCTCTCCCATCAACATAACAAAACTACCTAAATGAGTGGCGGTAGGTATGTCGGTGGGAGAAGCTCTCCCGCCGAGATAGCATTGTGCACACCAGTGCTTATGCTGATGAAACTTATGTTGCTCGGGAGGGTGTTTTTTTCACATCCCTGAGCAACATAAGTTTTGCCAACATAACTGGTAGTGTAGACATGGCCTTAGATCACACATTCAGCAAGTAATCCTCCATAGGGTGGAACAAATTCTTCTCTCATTAGCAACAGGATAAGGCCCTGGTCCAACAAAGCATTTAAGCACATGCTTAACTTTAAGCATGGGAGTAGTCCCCTTATTTCATCTTCTAGTTGTACTTTGACATCAGTGGGACCACTTCCATGTTTAAAGTTAAGCACACATAGTTCAGTACAACCCTGCTTCATCCCCAGAGCAGGTCTGTCCTGGGCACTGAATGTGGCAGGGGTCCTATGAAAAAAAAAGTAGGTGATCATCTAATTACAGGCTGCATCATAACACATATGCTCAAGAGGGCCGAGTTAAGGTTGCTCTGACACCCTTCATTCTGGCATTTCCTAACATGTGAGTGCTTGACTTTGAAACCTTAACATTCTTTTAATGTAGTCTTTTGTAGGTATTAAAGTATCTGCTGATTATTGGCCTGATGTTGGAAGGAAGAGATCAGGCAGGAAGAACTGAAGATAAAAAAGGAAATACTGAAGTGATGCTACAAGCATCTGCCCATTCTGAACTCACCAATATTTTATCCCAGTGAGGTGCCATCTTTAACGTTATCCAGCTGTGCCCTATGATACTGTGATATTGAAGCAATAATCCTTAGACGATGAACTTGCAAAGATTTGTAGGTGGCAGCCTGACCCTCTTGCATTATTGGAATATGTTGCTGTTGTCGAAAAATGTACCCACTGCTCACACTGTGCGCTTGTAATAACGGAACCTCTAGTTCAATAACAGCTTTGGAGTCAACTGGAGACTAGCTATTGTTCTCGAGGCTTTTTCATGTGTTCATTACTTCAAGGCTTCCCCCTTCTCTCTTAGTTTAAGCATTCAGGGATGGAGGATTAAAGAGCTGAATGCATATTTCTCAGCGCAAATGTGCCAGTTTATTTTGTTTTTAAAACCATATTGCAAATTCACAGCAGCTGTGGATACCCATATTATATTTTGCTGAAACTTTAGGGCATCTTGCTGCAATTTGAGGTGTTTTTGTTTGTAAAAAAACATATTTGTTATACTAAGTTATACAAGGGAGTCAGTTTATTTCCACTCAGCAGTTCCTTGAATTTTTTCTTTTTTTTAAACTCAGCTATGCATAGGCTGAATATAAATCATGTCTATTCAATGGATAACGCCATGAGAAATGGATCAGTGTTTCCTGGAGTACTTCTGCAATACCCAATTGTGGGGGGAGTAGTTTGGCTACTCCATAGAGCTCTTTGTTTTCAAAGAAGAAAATGAAAGGGGCTTTAAGATTTATGTTGAGCTCTTTATGGCAGCAGTCAGGCACTGTCACAAGTTGTCCTACAAGCTCTTTTCTTAGTGTGTGGGCAAGTTTTTCGTCTTCTAAGAAATGATACATTATTTTACCCCTGCGTTCCATGCACTGCACTGCATTGACTCCCACTCTGCTTCTAGGTGTAAATCAAGGTGTGGACATTTAATCAACAAATCCCTGTGTGGTCTGGGAGCTGGCTGGCAAATGGGGCAGCCTCACTCTACGCCCAGTGGGTTGACCTAGCCCTACATTTCAACTCTTGAATGGGAGGCTGCTGAACTTACTTCCTCTGGTTCAAAAGTACCCAGCTTTGTTGGCTCTTGGGCCATGACTCAAAATTTCAACCAAGTACTTGCTTGAATTTAGACTAGACAATGAAGGTTTTTTTCATGTGGGGGATGGGGGCATTGACAGGGGACGGCTATTACTGCTGGAAAGCACTCACGGTTTGTTTTTAACTGTCTGTAATTCACCTCACTCATCTGTTAATTTGCTGCTTGGCTGAAGATTGCTTGGTGGCGTGTTTCCAGGTTTAGGTCTGTGCTGGGGTGTATATACCCCATACTGGGTAACCGTGGGCTGATAGGGAATCTGAGCCAGTTAGGCTGCTGTGTGGCACCTGGAGGGGTGGTAGTGATAAATGATACTTAATATATATGGAGATATACCTATCTCATAGAGCTGGAAGGGACCCCGAAGGGTCATCAAGTCCAGCCCCCTGCCTTCACTAGCAGGACCAATTTTGCCCCAGATCCCTAAGTGGCCCCCTCAAGGATTGAACTCACAACCCTGGGTTTAGCAGGCCAATGCTCAAACCACTGAGCTATCCCTCCCCCCTTAAAGCAAAGCTGGGGAGAAGCTGGGTCTCCATAAAGGAAGGAACACAGGGCAGCGGGAGGAGAAGCCAGTGAGGAGACCCCGGTGAGAGGTGGCTGGGAGTTTCCTCTCTTGGGCTAAAGGCAGAGAGAGACCCGTGGGCCTAAGGGCTGTTTGGACTGACATTTGTGGAGAAGCTGTGGCAGAGGCTGCAGAGAGCAGGGTCGGCCTGAGTAGGGTCTATAACAGTGGTCCCCAAACTTTTCATGTTGCCCCCCCTTACCTGTGTGTGCCTCCTCCCCCGGGACCCAGGGCTGGGAGCGGGGCCATGGCTCTGAGGGTGGGGGGGAGGAACAGAGGTAAGGGGGGCTGGGGCTGAAGCTGGGGGGGGGCTGGGGCTGGGAGCGGAGCTGCAGCCGGGGACTGAGGTTGGGGGAGGGGCTGGGGCCACAGCCCCCCGAATGTTTCTCTGCACCCTGCTACCAGGTACGGTTGCCAGGCATCCGGTTTTCAACCAGAACACCTAGTCGAAAAGGGACCCTGGTGGCTCCAGTCAGCACAGCTGACCAGGCCACTAAAAGTCCGATTGGCTACAGCAGGGCTAAGGCGAATGCCGTGCCCAGCTCTGTGCCCAGCTCCGTGTGGCTCCTGGGAAGCGGCTGGCATGTCCTTGCAGGGCTCCGCACACTGTCCCCGCCCGCAGGCACCACCCCGAGGGCTGACTCTGCACCTCCGTTCCTGGGAAATGCTGGGGCCACCTCAGGTCAGCGCCGCCTGGAGCCTGAGCCCCCTCCCAGATGCCAACCCCCTGTCCCAGCTCAAAAACCCCTCCTGCACCCAAACTCCCTCCTGGAACCCACACCCCCTCCTGCACCCCACCCCCCTGTCCCAGCCTGGAGCCCCCTTCCACACTCTGAACCCCTCGGCCCCAGCCCAGAGCCCCCTCCTGTACCCCAAACCCCTCATTCCTGGCCCCATCCCAGAGCCCGCACCTCCAACTGGAGCCCTCACCCCACCCCCCTGTCCCAGCCCAGTGAAAATGAGCGAGAGTGGGGGAGAGCGAGCCATCGAGGGAGGGAGGATGAGGTGAGTGGGGGTGGGGCCTCCGAGAAGGGGCAGGGTGGGGCCATGAGGAAGGGGCGGGGCAAGGGTGTTCAGTTTTCTGCAATTAGAAAGTTGGCAACCCTACTAGGGGGGCGCACCCCACAGTTTGGGGACCATTGGTCTATAAGAAGCAGGGAAAGGCCGAGCCCAAGAGCAAGGGAATTGGTCCTGCTTTGAGCAGAGGGTTGGACTAGATGACCTCCTGAGGTCCCTTCCAACCCTGATATTCTATGATTCTATGAAGAGCAGCTCCTGGAGCTGCCGAGTAGGGGCAGGACTCACAGGCAGGAGCCTGGGGAGCGGGACACTTCAGGGGATTCGCTTACTGGAGCCCTGAGGTGAGAGTTGCCATTGGCAAGAAGAAGCCCAGGGAGGCAGCAGCAGGGAGTGAGTTGGTGCAGACCATAACTGTTCATTGCCGGGTCTGTGGACTGGAACCCCGTGTAGAAGACCTGATGTAACAACACGGGGCTCTTATTTTATTGGACTTTGTTAGCCTGAAAGAGGCGGAGCTAAAACATAACCTGGCCCGAGGGCCGAGTCACAAGAGACCGGCCACCACAGCACCGAAGCAACTGTCAGCAGTGGGTAGGGTGACCAGATGTCCCGATTTTATAGGGACAGTCCTGATATTTGGGGCTTTGTCTTATATAGGTGCCAATTACCCCCCACCTCCGTCCCGATTTTTCACCCTTGCTATCTGGTCACGCTAGCAGTGGGTGCTAGAGAGGAAAGAGCTGTTATGCCACAAGGGAGTATGTCAGTGGTGAGTCGACTCTGCCACAAGGTTGCATGGGCCTATAAAAAGTTGTGCATGGCGTATCTGTCAGTTACTGATTCAGGGCAAAAATTGCACTGCATCTGCTCAGCACTTTTGACAATCAGGCCATTTATTTAGGTGGCTAAATATGGATTTAGAAGCCTAAGCTTTAGGCTCCTAAATTTGAGAATCTTGGCCAGTGAGTCTTGTTCTCCCACACAACTTTAGTTCCAAGACAATAATGCCCTGAAACTATTCATGACAATTCACTGATTCCTACAAGATGGATTTTCAAAATAATCAGAATCTACATGCTGTCCAGGAAATCTAGAAATGAAACTGGCTTTTTCAAGCATCTACAGTACAACAGCTATGCACCCTGCAGAGCAGTGAAGCTGCTTCCAATTATATTTTGGGGCTGTTGTTAATTTTTGGCAGGCTCTGGGAGGAAAAGGAGCTTGCACATAGCAGGTGTCAGGCTGTTGTTTTCATATTTAACCGAGAGCTTGGGGGGAGGGGGCGGGGAGAAAAGAGCACACAGGGCACTGCCAAGAATTCTGACCTTGCATTAATGTGAGCTAAGCAACTTTGGCACAGCCCCTGGGACTGAGGTGGGGATGGGAAGAGCTTGTCCTATTCCCGTCTCCTCCTGCTGGGAACGCGCACACACACACACAACAAGGGATTAACTTAACACATGTTGGAAAGAAGAGCATCAGGATTCAAACGTGACT
Organism: Platysternon megacephalum; assembly: GCA_003942145.1. Lineage (NCBI taxonomy): Eukaryota > Metazoa > Chordata > Testudines > Platysternidae > Platysternon > Platysternon megacephalum. The sequence continues at coordinate 242,571 of QXTE01000346.1, forward strand.
TCTGTGTGGATAAAGCTCGCCAAGATCTCCAGGTGTGAGGGGATGCTCGCCTATCACCCCTGAATGGGAATCGCAAGTCATTCACAGAGCTTCACTCCCTCCTCCCTGCCCCCACCATTCCCAAACCTCTCTTTCCTCTGCCTTCTCAGCATAAAATGGAGAAGGAAAAACTGGCTTTTGCTCAGTCATTTGTTCATCACACATTTTAATAGATCCAAGCTACAGAGGGGTCAAATGGCTTTTCAGAGCCATGATAGAATTTGTGAGTGTGTTTGGGGGGAACAATGGGGAGAGGTTTGTCGCATTCAAAATGTGAAGATATTTGCTAATATCTATGGGGGTCTTTTTTCCTTAGCATAGAGTTTCAAGTGATACGATTCTCTTTTGGAGCTTAAAATGGCCTTAGAGGAATGATGGGCCTTTAATTACCTAACAATGGAATTTCATTTGTAACAGAATTTTAAGGCCCAGAAATCTAGTTTAAATGGATGTATAATGCTGTTTCCTTTGCGGAGGCAGGCAGGGAGCTGCTTTGTAATTGTAGGCAGCAGTAATGAAGCACGTATTCAGGATGGGAGGTTTGAGTCTGCCACCATGGAATGCTGCATACTCTGTGTGGAGAAGGGAAATTCTGTTTCATGGAGCATTTGAAGACTTCAAACCTTGGTTTGGTTCTGATTAGGAATGAAATCTGAAAATTTGGAATTTTTCTGTGAAAGAACATCACACCCCTCCCTCCTGCCAAAAAAATCGTTATGGGTCCATCGAAACAGTTCATTTTCATTTTGACTTTTTATACAATAATACAAAATCAAAACATTTCAAAAGAAAAAATTAGAACATTGTGTTCTGAAAATGTCAAAAGGGGATGTTTCAACACTGTTAGAACTTGTTTCCTAAAATGAAATTTTGGTGAAATTGACATGATTTCATGGTGCATTTTTATTCTGGCTGAACCATGTTTTCTGACAGAAAAATGGTTCCATCCAAGTTTTTCTGACCAGCTCTCATGCTGTGTACCTGCACAGAGGCCAGGTGAGACTAGATCTGCATTGTATGTTGGGGTGCCAAGTGACAAAAAAGCAGTTACAACATCAGAAGAGAAATCAAAATAAACCTATTTATTTCAGAGCTAAAATACACAACTACTCTTATTCTCATTGCATCGACACTCCGCAAGAAGAGCAGGAAACCTGCTGGAAAATACCTTGCAGAGTGGATGGTTGGCTCTCCACTCCCTTTGCCAGCTGGGCGTGGAACTTGATTTGGCTACTCACCTTCCCGAGATCCACCTCAGAGCTCTCTAAAAGCTAGATCTGTGACCCTGGGGAACTGTCTACACTGACCCTTGTCCCGCTTTGTCATGTGTGGAGTCTCTCCCGCAGGAGATCTGGAGGAGCAATTTCCCTTCACCATCCCTAGATACATTTCTGTGAGATTCCAGCCACTCAGGCCATTCTCTGTGCTTAGTAACTGAAACGTGTCCCCTTTTCCTGCTGTTGTTTTATCACAAGGACTAACCCAGATGTTTGGGGGAGGTGCCATTAACAGTCTTGATATTTCTATTTTTGCTGACACCAAGCCAGCTGTTAGGGGCATGTGGGAGCCCTGTAACCTCCATCTAAAAGAGAGATGTCAGGGTATCAACCTGTTAACTTGCTTTCTTGTAGCTTCTCTGTAGGGCCTAGAAACCAGAGTGGTGGTCAGTTTAATTCTTGGGAGCATCCTTTCAAAAGGAGGTGTGGCCTGATGAGGATGGGAGCATAGTCGTTGTTCTACTGCTAATGGGAATGGGGTTAGTATACTACAAGCCTTATGGTCAATATTTTCTGCTCACGTGACTACAACAGAATGGCAGGCAACTTACCCTTAGAAACCTTCTGTACAATTATGTGAATAGGTTCAATGGGGCCTGTCAATAGGCTCAAAGAATGCCTCTTGTTTTTACTGATGTACGTTCAGAATAACTCTATTGACTTCAGCTGATTGACGTTTGGGCAGAAGGTTACGTTGTTTCTTATTTTACGGTTATTCGTTCCTGAAGACTGACCATGTCATATATTACAGAGATAGCACTCGGAGCATGAAGTTATTGGAGGCTGTTCTCATGCTATTTTCTGCCTGATTGGGAGCAGGAAGTATTGGGAATCTTGGGCCAGATTCTATTTTTTTTTTTATGTAGCATTTTACGTCCACTTTGAACTGGCTTGGCTGACTGCACAAGATGCAGAGGAATGGGGGATCAGGCCCATGCTGTCTGATTTCATGAGAGTTCTAGCCCAGTTTTGCAGCCTCCAGGGGTCTGAACAGCACGGTCAAGCTTTGACAATGTGGGGTGCTTGTCTGCCACAGTCCTGAACATTTTGGGGTTCACCTATCCTGACTGCTACTTGTGCTGCAACGTTTAGTAACCACGCAGGAGTCAGGCAGGCTGGAAAAAAGGCGCGGCACCTGGGTTACCGAGCTCAGCCTGACTGTGCTCAGCCTTCACAATGTCTAGCTGACTCTGGGTGTGATGGGGTGAGATCCCCACACTAGCCCTGCAAGAGTGGAATTGGGCCAGGTGGGCCCAATCAGCTAATTAGGCTGCAAACAGGGGAACTTTAGGCCAGAGGGAGCTGGTTGGAGAGAGGCTCACCTGTGCAGGAACTGGCAGGGCCTATAAAGTCAGGTAGAGGCCCACAGCCTGGGTGGCTGCTGAGAAAGGGCAGTCACCCCCTGGGACGAAGGAGGAGTGTTGGGGGGCTGCTGGGAAAGGCTATAGGGCGGCAGGCAGGCAGCAGTCACTCCCTGGGAAGAGGGCGGAGGGTTCTTGGAGCTGGTACACCCAGAATGAGATGGGGAACCAGCATGGTAGGAAGCAGCCCAGGGAAGGAGCAGGGAGGACAGAGAGATGAGATACTAGACAGGATGGGCCAGTGCTCTAAGGTGGCACCGAGAAGTCTCTCTCTCTTAGGTGCTTAGCTGGCTGGTTCTTGCTCACATGCTCAGGATCTAACTGTGGGGATCGGGAAGGAATTTTTCCCTGGGTCTGATTGGCAGGGACCTTGTGTGCAGGAGGGGGTGGTTTTGCCTTCCTCTGCAATGTGGAGTGCAGGTCACTTGCCAGAATTATCTGGAGATATCTCACTTAATCATTTCCCTGCTATTGCAAGGGCCTCGGGCACTGGTGCCCCTCAGTCCCTCCTGTTCTCTGCCTGTGACACATCAGAGTCTAGTCTCCTGTGGGCTGTAATACCTTGGGCTAATTTCTGTTGTGGGTTTAGTGTGTGCGGGTTCTGGGAGGAGCTATACAGGAGATCAGACTGGATGATGCTTTCTTCGGGCCTCAAACTCAATGAGGTATTATAAATCTCATGGCCTTCTCAAGTACTTCTGGCTGCTTCAGCTTCACCCATGGCAGACGGCCCAGCTAATGCCAATGGCTGCCCTTTCAGGTCACCTGCCCGTTTCAGTTTCACTGATGAGGCCTGGCACCATTGAAATGCATAGTCTACAGTAGGCCCACAACTGTAACTGGGTCTTGTAAAATGTCTGGGTTTGTCAGCTGGGCTAGCAGTGACTGATGTTGGCACTGCTGTTCTGTAACTTTCACTTCCTGCTTCCCAGCATCTGAATTAACCTCTTCCTTTCCCCTGTGCGCATAAACCCCATCAGTGATACAGAATGTACTAAGAGACAAGCTAACTGAGGGCATATCTTTTATGGGACCAGCTTTGGCCGGTGGAAGGTTCAAGCTTTAAAGCTACACAGAGCTCTTCCTCAAGTCTGCGACTGTGCGGTAAATATACTATTAGGATATGAAGTTTGGCTGCTGCTTAATTCTTTTTAGACGAATGCAGCATTTAATGTAAGCTACTAAACTGTCTCAAGAATGGCCGAGATGGGGAACAGCAAGAGACTCAGTTTTGGATAGACCTCTGGGGCCCTTTTCCTAGGTGGAATGGAGGCTTCCCAGGCCCAGTCTGGTCCCCATGGGGGATAGGGCAGTAGAAAATGAAAAGGGGTGCTATTTTCCTTTCTTTATTGTGACTTTAAAAAAAAAATAAAGGCATTGAAAGCACCCAGCTGGATCTACTGTCTGTAAATCGTGTGCGTTTGTGCATGAATAGTGTGTGTTTGTGTTGGCTTTTGAACCTGGTCTTCTTGTTCATGAACTCAAGTGAAGGTGTGGAGGAAGGAGGGGATATACCTCTGGAATGATGTTAGCTAAGCCCTTACAGGCTAATAAATGTAGGTGTTAATGGCTTATTTTTGTGCTGTTTGGTTGCCATAGAGATGGGCTACATGAACTAATAGGTTTGTTTAAGTGTTCTGTTTCTGTAGCTACCCCTTCTGCTTTTTTCCATGCCCAGCAATTGGAATTAGTTTCGAACAACAGCCTTGGCAGTTTTAGTCCACGGACAGCAAGAAGCCGCTGGGGGGAAGTATTTAAGAAAATGGCCACACAGAACTACTAAACTAGATACAAGAACCATCAGTGAAGAGAGCAGTGGAATCACATGAGGTTATTTTGAAGGCTGGTTTATGGATTTGTAGCTTATGGGCCATGAAATGTCCAGCTTGCGTCTCCGTATTAGCAGAACAAGGGTGGGGCTGGGGGATGTCAGCCAGTGTATGTGTAAACAGATACAGGTATAACAAAAAGAGAGGCGGGTACCCAGCGCTTGCAAACGAAAGCACTGTGGGCAAGTAATAAGGAAGGGCAGGTAGTCCTGTGTATGGTGAGGCGTAGGGCTGCTGGTGGGAGGAATAGAATTTCAATCTTTTGTTTACAATTGTGATGCCAGGGGTCAGTGGGTGTAACAACTGCCTTTCATTCAATGGAAAAGGCGGTTCCCTAAAGGAGCAACAATCGGAGCTACCACCCAAAACACAGGCATATGCAAGAATGGGATAGGACGCAAGCCGTGCAGCCCAAGGGTTCTATTGTGATCTGATATTGGACTAAGGGGCCGGGGATGGATTTGATTTTGTGTGAGTGAGAGAGACAGAAGCAGCAGAAAGCCAAGGAGGCAGCAGAACACGCCCTGAGAGTGTAGCCCTGAGGAAAAAAGCCTAGTGAGAAAGGGCTTTTTGCATAAAGTCCTGGCTGATAGTTTCTGTGTTCACCATTCCAAGCCTCTATCTCCTGTTGTGTGATTCTTCCTGTGTCCAGGGAAACAGGAGTTAATGTACATTCATTGTAAATATAAACAGGATTGCATCAAACAAATGTACCAGACTCCCATCAACAATTTCTTCTCCTGACAGAAAGACTCCCCTAGACCTCGAATTTTGCTAATTGCTCATCGCCAAAGGCGTAACAGGATTAAAAATGTATCTGGTTTTGTGTCAAGTTTTCTGATTTGAACTTCAGAGAATAGCTTGCTTGCAGTGTGTCCATCTCCTGTGCAAGCTCTTGGCTAGAGTTGAACTAGGGACAATTGCAAAGTACCAGAGGTTGTGGAAGCTTTTTCCCTGGAGGTTTTCAAAGGCAGGCTGGATAGCCGTCTGTCTTGGATGGTTTAGACATAGCAAATCCTGCATCTTGGCAGGGGGTTAGACTAGATGCCCCTTGCGGGCCCTTCTAACCCTATGGGTCTGTGATTCTATGATCCATGCCTGTGCCCCCACAGCCATCCACCCAACCTTGCCTCTGTCTCCACCAGAGTGCACTGGGCTCTGCACTGGAATCCATCAGGAAGCTGGATATGAGTCGACAGTGTGCCCTTGTTGCCAAGAAGGCTAACGGCATTTTGGGCTGTATAAGTAGGGGCATTGCCAGCAGATCGAGGGACGTGATTGTTCCCCTCTATTCGACATTGGTGAGGCCTCACCTGGAGTACTGTGTCCAGTTTTGGGCCCCACACTACAAGAAGGATGTGGAAAAATTGGAAAGAGTCCAGCGGAGGGCAACAAAAATGATTAGGGGGCTGGAGCACATGAGTTATGAGGAGAGGCTGAGGGAACTGGGATTGTTTAGTCTGCAGAAGAGAAGAATGAGGGGGGATTTGATAGCTGCTTTCAACTACCTGAAAGGGGGTTCCAAAGAGGATGGATCTAGACTGTTCACAGTGGTACCAGATGACAGAACAAGGAGTAATGGTCTCAAGTTGCAGTGGGGGAGGTTTAGATTGGATATTAGGAAAAACTTTTTCACTAGGAGGGTGGTGAAGCACTGGAATGGGTTACCTAGGGAGGTGGTGGAATCTCCTTCCTTAGAGGTTTTTAAGGTCAGGCTTGACAAAGCCCTGGCTGTGATGATTTAGNCTGGTGAAGAACTGCAGGTTGCTGACAGAGCCCATCACACTGCTGCCTGTGTTAATTTCCTGTGCACTTCTGGTGCTGATGTTGATCTGGAGAGGCCTGTGTGGCTTTTGTGGAGGCAGGTAGCACACACCCTACTGGGACACTTGAGATCAGCGGATGCATTTGAGCTAGCAGTCCCCGGTGCGGCTGTTTGAGGTCTAGCCACAAGGCATTGCTAGTGGGGGTTTTCCTAGCTCAGGAACTCGCTCACCCCGACAGTCTGACAAAGCAGGAGTCTGAGAATTGGAACGTAAGTCCGAAGGGACCACTAGGTCATCTAGCCGGACTCCTGTGTCTCACAAGTCAGAGACGTTCAGCCTGTATTGAGCGCATGGTGCAAGGGCACTTGTCTTGCAAGCCCTCACCCGCATGGGATAGGGGACTCTATATGTTTGATTCCAGGGCAGAGATTTGCCATTGGTTTAACTGCTATATAAAATGTCTTTCTGTTAAGAAATCGTGCTGCTAATGCACAGAACAGTGGTGATGAGAACACTTTTATAAACTGGCAAATGAAATACATCAGGGACTAGCTCATTATTTGGAACAATTCTAACCAAACATGAGCTGGGAAATAAATCTAGTCCTGCTCTGTTTACAAATTAAAATGGGTTTGGTCTAGCCCTGTCCAATCAGCCCATTGTCAGCAGCCAAAAAGGACCCTGACGCCTCTCGTCTCAGACAGACTGAAGCAGTGTTCCAGGGAGCTGCAGAATATTTTGAGGCAAACATGGTAGGACTGAAAGCCAGGAGTAGGGAATGAGCGGGAGAAGGGGAAAGCACCTGATGCAGCCTGGTGGCGTTTGGGTGGATGTTGCTGTTTTGAAGACCTAGATATGGGTCTGCATATTGGCGAAAGTGAGTTAACCTTGAATGCTAAATCCCCATATTGTAGATGTGGCAGACTCAGGTTCAAGTCACTGCTCTGAATCAGGCAGAGTAGGACTTGAATCTTGGTCTCGCCAGGTGTCTTTCACAATAAAAAAAAAAAATCCCGACTGCAGAATAAAACCAAATGCCCAAATCTTGATTTTTTTTCATGAAACAGAATTTGTGTTTTCCAGCCAGCCCTACTTGCAGACAAGGGTTGTCTCATACTCTGTATTTGTGCACGAGTGCCTGATCTCAGCTGGGGCCTCTTGGGGCTCAGTTCATTATTTATATTGTAGTAGCATCTGAAGAGTAATGTTAACAGAGGAGGGAATGGGTGCTGCACCCCAAAGTATAGATAAGCTTCAGGAAGTGGACAGAAATAGTCAGTAGGCCAAATTCAGACCTAATGTTAGTGAGTATAACTCACTAAAGATGAACCCACTACTGGTTTGCCCGAGTGTTTTTACAGTTAAGTATCCCTGTATTTGGTTATAACACACATCAGGGACAGTCTAAATGGAGTCAGCCTCTGTCTCAGCCAAGTGGAAGGAAAGTAGTTGCTACTATGGAAATCTGCCTAGCCAATTTTGTAGTGATAGATGAAACATTCAGTGAGACTTGCTAAAGTAAAACACCCATTGGCTTGTATTGAAGAAGAGAATGAAAAGGGTAAAGCAAAGGGCAGCTATGGCTGAAAACCTTTAGTTCAGCAATCTTATTGGTACATACACTGAGTTTTACAGTAGAAACTAAGACATGTTTTCCCAGATGCACACAATCTTGTTGGAATAATTACGGATGCACTGAGAGTGGCTCTGTTGTTAAAGTTACACCAGGGCTTTCCTTTTAATGGCACCTTTGCACTCTTCTTAGAGAGAGATGAATCAGTCTGGAATATTTAACCAGTGATGGCTGAATATCAGATGCTTATCTGAACCTCCTGTGTCTGAAAGTGATGGGTGGAAACGTGAAGAGGCTTTCTCGTTTAAAAAAAAAATCTGGTACTTCCTGCTTCTGAAAAGGTCAGAAATGCCATCACAGCAACACTTGTCTTCCTCTTTTGGCTGGAACCAGGAAGTACAGAAGTAAGGAGCTATGAGACAATGAAGACAGTAGCTGCACTTTGACCTTCCAGAATAATTTGGTTTGAGTTTTTTGGGCAAAGATTAGGGCTGGATGGAAAACAACAGTCCCATTTCACTGACAAATTTAAAATGTTTGAGTTTTGTTTTTGTTCTGATGTGGAGCGAAAATCAGACCTTTTGAAATTGTTCATGAATAAACAGGAGAGCAAGAGAGACCCTGGCCTAGCCAAGAACTAGAGCCCTCACCTGGGATGGGGAAACCTACATCCAAGTCCTTGCTCTGCTTGAGTCAGAGTAAAGACTTGAACCTGGGCCTGCCACATCTTGGGCACATGCCCTAACCAGACTGTAGAGCAGCGGTAGGCAACCTTTCAGGAGTGGTGTGCTGAGTCTTCATTTATTCACTCTAATTTAAGGTTTCGCGTGCCAGTCATACATTTTAACCTTTTTAGAAGGTCTCTTTCTATAAGTCTATAATATATAACTAAACTATTGTTGTATGTAAAGTAAAATAAGGTTTTTAAAATGTTTAAGAAGCTTCATTTAAAATTAAATTAAAATGCAGAGCCCCCCAGATCGGTGGCCAGGACCCGGGCAGTGTGAGTGCCACTGAAAATCAGCTCGCGTGCCGCCTTCGGCACGCGTGCCATAGGTTGCCTACCCCTGCTGTAGAGCCAAGTCCCTCCTCTTGAAACTCTTGGTATAAATAATTAAGTATTCAGTGATCCAGTGCAAGCTAGCGCATGGTACTATGGCCTGGGATTTCGGGGCATTTGCTGCTGCTATGAGCCCCAGCTCCAATTCCCCTCTTTGCGTGATTGAGGGGTGGGAGATGAACCTCTGCCCTCACCAGCATGCTTTTGGATAAGGCTCTTTGACTTGAGGAAACTTTTGACCAGATAGAACTAATTTCTTATATTATCTGAATCTGTTTGCTCATTCCTAAAAATAACTAGAAAAGCAACATACCAAGAAACAAAAATCTCGAAAGGGATGGGTGGATTAGAACACGATTAGAAGATTTCCTGGACCAAAGTCTTAGTAGAGGAGCCAAATATGTTAAACCAAGCCAAAGTTCATGAGTGTCCTCTGGGATCTAGTAAGAAATCACAATAAATTTGACATTCTCATGAGGCTGTATTAAGTATTGGAAGAAGCAACCCACGTTCTGGACTCTACTGAAGTTGACTTTGAGGGGATGTGGAATGCCCTCAGGGATTGTATAATGTCTGGGAAATCTATTGAGGAAAGTAGGAAGTATTTAGGGCAATGGTCAAAGACACAATGAATGAAATTCTTCCCCCCATTAACTGCCTCCAACTGCATGCTTAAAAAACACCATCCAAGGCATGCCATGTAATATTCAAAAAATGTGCTCTGTTGTCTTATGAATTAAGCATAGACAACAATCAGGAGACTTTCAAAATATATGGATGAACTGGTAAATGGGTAAGATGATGGGAGTTTTTAAAAGAGACTGAAGCAAATATATCATCAAAAAACCTCCACTGAATTAAGGAAACTTCAGTTTGAAATTATTTATTTGTATCATAGCACTAGGAGCCCCCGTTGTAGACTTTTTCAAATGCATTGAAAGAAAACAGATCTTCAGCACATCAGCCCTTCAGGACACTTTTCTATGTTTGTACAGCACCAAGCATAAATCCCAGCTGGGTCTTTAGGGGCTACCATCATATAAGTATTTAATAAGATAACTAGGGGCTGGGCTGACAGGGTACAGTGCAGGGTGCCTGTGGTGTGTTAGAAGCAGCTGAAAGAAATGCAGGATAGGAGATAAAAGAGGACAACACTTTGTTTCACATTGGTTCCAACACAAGGTATTCTATACTGTCATGTGAAATAACCTAAATCCCGGTCTAATTTAGGCAGCCATAAGAATGGATTCCTGATTATTCCAGTGCTGTTAACTGGGGGACCAAAGCCTGAGAAGTCGCTTGCTAGACTGGAAAGGGCTGGTGTCAGGACACAGGGCACTGAGTGTCAATGGACGGTCTCCCAATTTATGCTGGTGTGGAGCTGAACGGAATTTGACCTTCTGATTCTATTCCCCGCAGTGGGTAAATGAGGAGTAACTCAACTGAAGTCCATTGGCCAGATTTTGCCAGTGTCACTAGTGTTTGCTACTCCCCTGAAAATGTGCGATAGACCCACTGTTGCTGAGGGTGGAATTTGGCCCAGTAGTCACCCCAGTGGAAATGAGAACTGAATGAGGGCCAGTGCGCTCAGTCCCTGGGAGAATGCTGCACAGTTATGTGANTGAACGGAATTTGACCTTCTGATTCTATTCCCCACAGTGGGTAAATGAGGAGTAACTCAACTGAAGTCCATTGGCCAGATTTTGCCAGTGTCACTAGTGTTTGCTACTCCCCTGAAAATGTGTGATAGACCCACTGTTGCCAATAGAGCTGAGGGTGGAATTTGGCCCAGTAGTCACCCCAGTGGAAATGAGAACTGAATGAGGGCCAGTGCGCTCAGTCCCTGGGAGAATGCTGCACAGTTATGTGACACCCTGGAGGCCTGCCCAGCGCCGGTGCCACTGAGCTTCGGAGAGGAAGATCCATCCAGCTTTCCTCACCCAGTAGGACAACTGATAGAACCTGGGACCTTTGCTAGCGAGTGTGGCAATGGGGATGGGGCAAATTGGAGCTCTGACTGGAGTTACTGCATCAGAGACCAAACTCTGACCCATTCACTTCAGTGGTGCTACTCCTGATGGATGCCAGAGTAATGAGATCTGAATCCGGCCTTTATGTAACCCTGGCACTTCCCTCCTTCCCCACGTGTCTAGAATAACTGCCCAAATAACAAGCTCCATCGGGCTCCTCCTTCAAGAAATATCTTAATCCCTACCGGCTCCGTGGTGTGCTCCAAGTGTAGAGACACACACACACACACACCCACCCCACACACACACCCTGCTTCACTTTTGGAATCCATGTCCAGCTCAATTTCTCCTGCCTCGGCTGCAATACTTAGAGTTACAGGGCCTGATTCTGCCTCCCTTACTCACTTTGGATAGTTCCTTATTCTTGGAGTAGCCCAACACAGTCAGTTCCTTATTCTTGGAGTATTCTTGGAGTAGCCCACTCAGTGTAAGGTCCTATTTTCTGAGGTCAGGCTGGCAGGGTGGAGTTCTAACCCTTTCCGGTCAGGAAAGTTACTTGTCTAGCACAGCTCTCCTGGAGTACAGTGATGGAGTGTTACCTTTCTTGTACTGAGCAGTGAAGTAAAGATTTCCTAAAGGAAATAATACAGAGATTTAGCCATATTGGTACTGGGCTAGGTTCTGAGCTCAGTCCCACTTGTGTAAATCCAGAGCGGCTCCATGGAGTTGCTCAGTGAAATTATTCCAGATTTAGGCTGCTAATGGAGCAGATTTTGGCCTCCTGACTTGGAACAAAAATTCTATAATAGACTTTGCTATCTGTCTGTTCTGGGGCCTTCTGCAGTACCCATCAGGCTCCTTGGCAAATAACTCAGTAAACCAAACACATGTTTTACAGGATATTTATCCATGAAGAGTAGCATGTCAGGTATCTGCACAGAGCTCGTAACTTGTCAGAACTCGTAATCATTGTGAGATGTATGAAGGGGCAGGGCCGGCGCAACCCATTAGGCGACCTAGACGGTCGCCTAGGGCGCAAACATTTGAGGGGCGCCGGCGCCCTGGCCAGCCGTGGAAATTTGGGGGCGGGCCATCCACCGCCGCTGTTGGGGGCGGCATTTCAGGGGCGGGACCTTCCGCCGCCTAGGGCGCCGGAAATGCTGGCGCCGCTACTGTGAAGGGGTAATATTTAAGGACTAATATTGAAAGTATGTCTTATGGACTCAGAGTAAAAATTGGTCACTAGGGTAGAGGATCTCAGTGGAGAACCATTCAAGCAAGAGGGAGTTGTCACCTCTTCCTAGTCAGCCGGCAAGGTAATGCGAGATTCTGTCTTCTACCCTTGCCACATTGAACAACAGTCAATGGAAAACCATCAAGGACAATTGCAAACTATTGAAAGCACTTGGCAGTGAAAAGGAACATTACAGCAGGCAGGAGACCTTCCTGGCTATGAATTAAAGACAAAAGACTGCTTCGGTGTAGGGAAAGGCACCCTGGATCCATTTACTAAGGAAACCCCTTTAAGGAGCGAGGGGCTTCCATGAACATTTGAATCCTGGTTCTTGTTAAATTCGTCAGCTCTGCAACTGACTGATCTTTGGGGGTGAAGCCTACTTTATTAGACAGGACTTTTGTTTCCATCACTTTCACTTCTAGTTAAATCTTTATTCTTTCTTAAACGAACCTACTTTTAGTTTGTTATGAGGGCTCACAAGTGCTATGTGGTACACAGGAGTGGCAGGTTTAAGGCAAAACGGACACACTGCTCCTTTGGGGGCAGAGGATCTGGAATTTCTGTGAGGAGACCGTGTCAGGGACTGCATATAAGAGGGGAGTGAATCAAAGGGACTCAGGGATTGGGATGCACCTCTTAATTTGCAAGGCAAAGTTAGGGCTGGCATAGCCCAGAGGAGAGTGCTTGAATGGCTGAAAGGCTGGTGGTGCTAAAGAGCTGACATCCAGCTACCACAAGCAAGACTCCCTCTCACCGGAGGCAGCAGGGGAGTAACGCATAACTAAGGCTAAGATTTAGTCATGGGTATTTTTAGTAAAAGTCATGGACAGGTCACGGGCAATAAACAACAATTCACGGCCTGTGACCTGTCCATGACTTGTCCTATAAATACCCCTGACTAAATCTTAGCTGCTCCAGTGGGGGAGGGGCTGCCAACGCTGCTCTGGGGGTGAAGGGGGGGCTACTGTAGTACACATGGTAATCAGATATCTCGTCCAATCCACACAGCTGCTAAATTGGCTCATATAAATGTAACTTGTTCACTTGAATAAGACTCTTGTGCATCCCTTCATCTAAACGGATGTTGCTCCACTCTGTCACCATTCTGCATGGTTCTGCACTTCTTCGCGCGTGGTGACTTAGCAGCAAGAGCAGCCCTGTGTACTGATTCTTCTTCCTGGGAATTCAGATCCACTAGTGACTAAGGGCCAGACTTTTAAAGGTATTTAGGCACCTCGGGTACAGATAGGCACCTGGTGGGATTTTTAGAATCGCCTAGACTGCTACAGGTTGCCATGGGAGTTAGGTGTCTAGGTGCTTTTGAGAATCCCACTGGGCACCTTTCTGCATTGTAGGTGCCTGAATCGTAGGACTGGAAGGGACCGCGGGAAGTCATCTAATCCAGTCCCCTGTACTCCTGGCAGGACTAAGGATTATACCTTTAAATCTCTGGCCTTACATGTCAACAAGAATGATTGATTTGCCTCAAAATCACTGTGTAAAGATTAGGTTTATCCCAATATCAACCTCCATACAAAATGACTGTACATTCTTGGGTCATTCTCATGAAAGATGCACTCCTGTGTCCCTGTTGGCAAAATATCTGACCTGCATCCAAGATCAGAAACTTGCTCTAAGGACGGATTTACATTGTTTTCTCAATATTTACTACTGTGGGGCCTTCAAATGGGACATGCAAGCGCTTCAATAAATGAACTGCAGCGTATGTAATCACTGCGTATGTAATCACTTCTGCAGCCCCCCACCCCCACCAAATGTCATTTTATAACTAGGCTTGGCAGGATGAGACTTATTGGTAAATGTGGGTAAACATCGATTTTACCAAACACGCAATCTGATGAAAAAATATTTCCATGGATGATGATCAAACTGACAGATAAAGTAAGTCAAACTCTGCTTGAGAACTTATTATATTTAATTTCAGGATATTCACTTTATATATTTTGATGTGTGGTGTTGACAATTTGTGTTTTTAAGTTATAAAACTTTAACTTTTTATTTCTGATTATTGTCTGACCCCTCCCACTGTCCGATCCCCCTCCCCATAATTTTGCACAACTGTGAACATTTAAATCAATAAAAATATAAAAAATGCTTAATATCTACCCATCAAAATTATTACATAAGAGTGAATTCTACCAAGTTGATTTATAATTTACTAGAGCACGGTTCTGTACTGAAAATTGACTCTGACAATGGAATGGTAGGGTTCCTCAGCTATTGTCCCTAAATGATTTCATCTCTAATGAGCTGAGTTGACAAGTCAAAATATTTTAGTTTCTAGCTTCCAGCCCCGCAAACTCAACCTGGGATCAGAGAGAGAAGCTGGGTTCTTTCCATCTCCCAGACCAGCACCAGCAATAAAGGTTATATGGGCTACATTAGCTTTCGTAATGCCTATGCACTCACACTGGTCCAAGCCCACTGAAGGCCAAGACAAAGTCATCCCTTGGGTAGGGCAAATCGGGGCGACCGCTCTAGGTCCTGCGCTTTTGGGGGGGCCTCGTGAGCAGGTGCGATGGGCCGGCGTGATTGGTCCTGGAAGACATAGGTGTGGGAACTAGGGGTACGGGGGGTGCTGCAGCACCCACAGGGTCCTGGCTGCTGGCCTTGGGCTCCCGGCTGCTGCCCTGTATGCCCAGGGATCTGCTGCGGCCCCGTGCCTGGAGCTTTGCTCTGGAGCCAGGGGGAGGGGAGACAGGGGTAATAGGGTTGGCTTTCAGAGCGAGGCCCCCAAGCCGGCGGGGGCTGATTTGTCCCAGGCCCCACACCCGCGTAAGGACGGCCCTGGCCATAGAAGTGATTGAAAATTGTATATCATCCATAGAGTAGTTTTAGTTCCTTTGACAGACCTGGGGACTACATGGGTGTAACAGCTGGGGATTTAGTAGAAAGCTGTGTGATAATACAGAAGAGGAATCCTTATCCTGCTCATGGTGTAAAGAGGGCTTTGCAATGTTCAGTCACTGGAAGGCATTCATGGACAGATGACTGTACTCATGGGATGGACTCCATCTCAGTAGGGAGAGAAATAGACTTCTGGGATGGAAGTGGGCACAACTGATTAAAAGACCTTTAAACTAGGGACGCAGGGGAGATGGTTGGGAGATGCTCATGTAATCTCTATACCTGATTCTAATATTGATCAGAAGAAAAATAGAGTGAGAGGATACAACAACAGAGAAAGGAACAACAGAAGGTAGGAGAATAGTGCCAATGACCTCAACAGTCCAGGAGGTGATACTGGCAGTAAAATGACTGTACTTAAATGGGTGAGGAATCTGGGTGAAGCCAAGCAGAAGTAACTTAGATATCTGTACACCAACATAAGGAGCCTTCATAACACAACGAAGGAATTAGAATGACTGGTGCAGGAAATGAAAACAGATATTATAGGGATAACAGAACCATGGTGGAATAGTAGTTGTGACTGGCATACAAGTACTGAAGGGTATGTGCTGGTCATGAAAGACAGAGATGAAGGTAAAGGTGGTGGAATAGGATTGTATATAAATGATGAGGTTGACTATCAAGAAATTAGAAGTGATGGAATGGATAAAACAGAATTGGCCATTATCTTTGAAAACTCATGGCAAGCGGGGGAGGTCCCAGATGACTGGAAAAAGGCTAATGTAGTGCCCATCTTTAAAAAAGGGAAGAAGGAGGATCCGGGGAACTACAGGCCAGTCAGCCTCACCTCAGTCCCTGGAAAAATCATGGAGCAGGTCCTCAAGGAATCAATTCTGAAGCACTTAGAGGAGAGGAAAGTGATCAGGAACAGTCAGCATGGATTCACCAAGGGCAAGTCATGCCTGACTAACCTAATTGCCTTCTATGAGGAGATAACTGGGTCTGTGGATGAGGGGAAAGCAGTGGATGTGTTATTCCTTGACTTTAGCAAAGCTTTTGATACGGTCTCCCACAGTATTCTTGCCGGCAAGTTAAAGAAGTATGGGCTGGATGAATGGACTATAAGGTGGATAGAAAGCTGGCTAGATCGTCGGGCTCAACGGGTAGTGATCAACGGCTCCATGTCTAGTTGGCAGCCGGTTTCAAGTGGAGTGCCCCAAGGGTCGGTCCTGGGGCCGGTTTTGTTCAATATCTTCATTAATGATCTGGAGGATGGCGTGGACTGCACTCTCAGCAAATTTGCAGATGACACTAAACTGGGAGGAGTGGTAGATACGCTGGAGGGTAGGGATAGGATACAGAGGGACCTAGACAAATTAGAGGATTGGGCCAAAAGAAACCTGATGAGGTTCAACAAGGACAAGTGCAGAGTCCTGCACTTAGGACGGAAGAATCCCATGCACTGTTACAGACTAGGGACCGAGTGGCTAGGCAGCAGTTCTGCAGAAAAGGACCTAGGGGTTACGGTGGACGAGAAGCTGGATATGAGTCAACAGTGTGCCCTTGTTGCCAAGAAGGCTAACGGCATTTTGGGCTGTATAAGTAGGGGCATTGCCAGCAGATCGAGGGACGTGATCGTTCCCCTCTATTCGACATTGGTGAGGCCTCACCTGGAGTACTGTGTCCAGTTTTGGGCCCCACACTACAAGAAGGATGTGGAAAAATTGGAAAGAGTCCAGCGGAGGGCAACAAAAATGATTAGGGGGCTGGAGCACATGAGTTATGAGGAGAGGCTGAGGGAACTGGGATTGTTTAGTCTGCAGAAGAGAAGAATGAGGGGGGATTTGATAGCTGCTTTCAACTACCTGAAAGGGGGTTCCAAAGAGGATGGATCTAGACTGTTCTCAGTGGTACCAGATGACAGAACAAGGAGTAATGGTCTCAAGTTGCAGTGGGGGAGGTTTAGATTGGATATTAGGAAAAACTTTTTCACTAGGAGGGTGGTGAAGCACTGGAATGGGTTACCTAGGGAGGTGGTGGAATCTCCTTCCTTAGAGGTTTTTAAGGTCAGGCTTGACAAAGCCCTGGCTGGGATGATTTAGTTGGGATTAGGTCCTGCTTTGAGCAGGGGGTTGGACTAGATGACCTCCTGAGGTCCCTTCCAACCCTAATCTTCTATGATTCTATAAGAATCTGTTTGGGTCAATATCACTTTGGAGAAGAAAGCTATCAAAGCCTCCATTGGGATAGTCCTTGGTATGCTACAGACACCCAGGATCCAGTTTGGATATGGATAGAGACCTTTTTAATTAAATAAATATTACTGGGAATTGTGTAATTTTGGGAGACTTTAATTTCTCAGATATGGAGGACAAGTGCTACTAATAGTGGTAGGGTCCAGATATTCCTGGATGTGATAGCTGACAGATTTCTTCACCAAATAGTCACTGTACCAACACAAGGGGATGCCATTTTAGCTTTAGTATTGGTAAGTAGCAAGGACCTCATAGAAGAACTTAGTGCAGAGGACAACCTTGGTTCAGGTGATCATGAGCTAATTCAGTTTAAATGGAAGGAGAAACAAAATAGGTCTGTAACGAGGGTCCTTGATTTCAAAAGGGCAAACTTAAAAAATTAAGGGAGTTAGTTAGGGAAGTGAACTGGACAGAAGAACTCAAGGGTCTGAATGTGGAGGAGGCTTAGAATTAATGTAAGTCGAAGTTGCAGGAGCTCTCTGAAGCTTGGATACCAACCAAGGGGGAAAAAATTGTAGGGAAGGGTTGCAGACCAAACTGGATGAGCAAGCATCTCAGACAGGGTATTGAGAGAAAGCAGACAAAGGAATGGGAGATGGGAAGGATCAGCAAGGAAAGCTACCTTTTGCAGGTCAAAAAGTGTAGGGGGAAAAGTGAGAACTACCAAAAGCCAAGCACAGTTGGACCTTGCAATGGCAATTAAAGCCCATAGTAAAAGGTTCTATAGCCATCTAAATAAAAAGAAAACAAGGATGTAAGAAGTGGGACTGCTAAACACTGAGGATGGGGTGAGCCTAAAGATAATCTAGGCATGGGCTAATACCTAAATGAACACTTTGCCTCAGTTTTTAATAAGGTTAATGAAGTCCTTGGGGGCAGTGGCTGGGTGGCTAATGGAAATGAGGATGTGGAAGATGAAATTACCACATCCGAGGTGGAAGTCAAACTCAGACAGCTTAATGGGACGAAATCGGGGGGCCTGGATAATCTCCATCAAAGATTATTAAAGGAACTGGCACATGAAACTGCAAGCCCAATAGCAAGGATTTTTAATGAATCCGTAAACTCGGGGGTCATACCCTGTGACTGGAGAATTGCTAATATAGTACCTATTTTTAAGGAGGGAGGGGGAGGGGAAGTGATCCAGGAAGCTACAGGACCGTTAGTTTGATCTCAGTTCTATGCAAGGCCTTGGAACAAATTTTGAAAAAGAAAATAGTTAAGGGCACAGAGGTAAAACTGGGATAAAATACAATATGGTTTTACAAAAGTAGATCATGCCAGATCTACCTGATCTCTTTCTTTGAGAAGATGACTGATTTTTTTTAAGACCACAGAAATGCAGTAGATCTAATCTATCTGGATTTCA
>QXTE01000346.1:261328-272672 GCA_003942145.1 Platysternon megacephalum
TTTTTCTATAAGCTGGGGACATATCAGTGTGACGTGACAGAAGAGGAGAAAGACCTGGGTATATTGGTTGATCATAGGATGACTATGACCTGCCAATGTGATGCAGCTGTGAAAAAGGCTGATGCGATCCTAGGATGCATTAGGGGAGGTATTTCCAGTAGAGATAGGGAAGTGTTATTGCCATTATACAAGGCACTGGTAGGACCTCATCTGGAATACTGTGTGCAGTTTTGGTCTCCCATGTTTAAGATGAATTCAAACTGGAACAGGTGCAGAGAAGGGCTACTAGGATGATCAGAGGAATGGAGAATCTAGCTTATGAACTCAGCTTGTTTAGCCTAACCAAAGGCTGAGGGGAGATATGATTGCTCTCTATAAATACACCAGAGGGATAAATACCAGAGAGGGAGAGGAGTTATTTAACTTAAGGGCCAATGTTGACACAAGAACAACTGGATATAAACTGGCCATCAGCAAGTTTAGTCTTGAACTTAGATGAAGGTTTTGAACCATCAGAGGAATGAAGTTCTGGAACAGCCTCCCAAGGGGAGCAGTGGGGGCAAAAAACCTAACTGGTTCCAAAACTGAGCTTGATAAATTTATGGCTGGAGATGGGACACAAATGGGAGGGCTCTGGCTTACTGCAGAGAATTCTTTCCTAAGTGGCTGGCTGGTGGGACTCGCTCACATGCTCAGGGTCTAACTGATCGCCATATTTGGGTTCAGGAAGGAATTTCCCCCCAGGTCAAATTGGCAGAGACTATTGGGTTTTTTGCCTTCCTCTGCAGCATGGGGCAGGGTCCCTTGCTGGTTTGAACTAGAGTAAATGGTGAATTCTCTATAACCTAGTCTCTAAATCAGTCAGTAACTCAGCCAGAGGTTAAGGGTCTGTTACAGGAGTGGCTGGGTGAGGTTCTGTGGACCGGAATGTGCAGGAGGTCAGACTTAGATGGAGGTCTGGCCTAATATTCTGAGTCTGTGTATCCTGGACTTTCTCCTCAGAGCATTTTCTGTGGTATCTGAGTGACAGATTTCTTAGTGTGTTTGGAGTGGTTGCTGGATCTGTGGAGGTAAATGTGGTGACTCGTGGATTTCTGGTCTATAGCCATCTGTAGGGATCTATTGATGAAGTTGATTGTGGTGTCTAGGAAGTTGCTGCTGCTGTGGGAGACATCCTAGTACTCACGGCTGTTCAGAGTATTTATACAAAAGTGTTCGTTAAATATAAAGGTTATAGTGGGTGAGGCGGAGGCGAATTAAGGTTTCCTGGGGCCCTGGGCCAGAGCAAGTGGGGGCCCCGCCCTCATTCCACCCCTTCTGCCTGCGGCCCCACCCACAGCCCCACCCCTTTCTGCCCCTTCCTGGGGGTGGTCCCCCCCATTCTGCTCCCCTACTGCAGCACTGCAACCCCTTTTGCTCCTTTCTGCCCCTCGCCCACTGCGGCCCCAAGACCGGAGAAGCTCTGTCCCCATGCCACAGCCCTGGGGCGCAGTGGGGAGCAAGAACTCCTCTATCCCTGGGCCGCAGTGGGGTCCAGGTGCTGGGGCTTCCCCCGCCACCCCTCGCACTTCTATGGGGGACCAGGGTCAGGGCACTGGGGCTTCTCCCGCCCGCCGCTTCTGCTGCAGAGGGGGGGTCAGGCACAGGGGCTTCCCCTGCCGCCCCGCGGCTTCTGCTGGGGATGGGTTGGGGGTGCTGGGGCTTCTCCCACCAGGGGGCTTCTGCTGGGGACAGGGTCGGGGTCGCTGCGGGGGGGGGAGGCTTCCCCTGTCCCACAGCTGCTGCCGGGGATGGAGTTGGGGGCCAATGAGGGTGGGGGCTTCCCTGTCGCGCGGCTTTTGCATGGACAGGGTCGGGGGCTGTTGGGGGGGGGATTTTTTCTGGGGACCCCCAGTTGGCCAGGACCCCTGGGTATGGGCCCCGTCGGCCCAGTAGCTAATCCACCACTGGGGTGAGGATGAAGTGGATGAGCTTGCTGATGTATCTGGGGTGGATTTCCAAGCGTTGTATATTTTCCTGTACAATTTGAGGCAGGCAGCAATGCCATCAGGGTGGGGGATGTTGGTGTAGAGCGAGGTGACACCCAGGGTGGCAAGGATGGTGTTTTGGGGGAGGGAAAGCAGATCTGACTCTTTCTAGGCAAAGGGAGCCGCTTGAGTAAGACGGGGCCATGTCTACACAGAAACCATATCCTGTCCTCAGTGAACCGCAACACCGATGCCTTTCAGAGTATCCACCCCCCATCCAGCAGCCTCGAAAACAACACACCCATCACTTTGACAGCAGCAGCAGCCAGTGCTTTTTTGCTTCATTTTGTGATCTGTTGATGTTTCAATTACAAACCCTATCTTCAAGTGTTTAATGCTGCTTTTTCAAATGGCATCCGGCTGTGCTGCAGTTTAAAAAAAAAAAGACAAAACTCCTTAAATCAAAGGGGAAGTTACACAGCTGAATACAAAGAAAAATAGTTTGGTTTGATTTCCTCCCCCCAGGGCTTTAGCTAAAGCATTTTTAATGTTCCAAACCTGAGGTTTTGGCTGCCACTTACTCTTTTCGGTTGACTGACCTTGCCTTTTGCATAGTTCTAAAAAAATGTACAAGGTACCAGAGAGTTATTTAAGTTGATAAAGTCCCTCCTATCCATGCAAAGTAATTACTCTCCATAACTATTTTTTAATGTATCAATTAAAGGCTAATAGTAGCCTTGCACTCTTTCAGGCAGTAATCTGATTCCCAAGCGCACAAACCAGGTGAGCAAAGGAAAACAGCACTAGGTGACTATTATCTTTACTAAGGGAGGTTTAACCACTCAAGGGCACATCAGTTTGCAGGAAAATGGCTGTTTCACTCCTGGCTCTTAAAGGTCAGTAACCTGTTGGATTATGCAAGGTAGAAATTAAATTTCAACAGAAATTTGACCTTAAGAAATGGCTTAATTGGGAAGTTAGACCTTTTCCCATTGAACATTCCCATTGTAGCGATACAGTAGGAAAAAATAACTTCACGTTGCAACAGTTAGTTAGCTTTGCCGTTGGGCCCAGGATGTGCTATATCAGAGGAACTTGCACTATTTTAGACTAAGCCCCACAAATTAGTAGACACATCTCATGGATACCTTGTCTGCACAACTGGGAATGGCAGGCCATCCCCTCCCCACCACAACTAACTGCACAACATCCCTTTGGTAGCCAATAACATGAAGACAGCATTAGGGAAGCGTATAATGCATTTGAGCTTCTCCTAATGTGATTTTGCTGCTGGAAACAAGGATGAGATCCAGTACCACGTGACCAGTCAGTACTACGCAGACCCATCAGCAAGCTGTTTCAAATGAAGACCAAGGAAGCCTTCCTAGGATACTTTAAGAGAAGAGACCATGGGCAAGGTTCTCTGCTCCATTCCACTCCCTGCGTGCTGCTCAGGCAGTGTAAAGGGAGCAGAAATCACTGGGGCATCCCTTGCTGGAGATTCCCCAGGTTAGGGTGAATTTCCTCGCAGCCCTGGTACAGGAGACATGTGGAACGGAAGAAAGAGGGGTGGAGCAACTAGAATGAGTTGCACTCTGGCCATTTCCAGCTGAGTTGCATGGTCCCTTGGGGACTATAACCATCTGGCTAAAGGTAGAGCAATCCTCAGGCTGCTCCAACCTGTGCAGTGATTTGAGCTTGGACAACCAGTGATAGCCGGCTCCCTGCCCACCCCAAAACTCTGCTGTGCACATCTTCAGTCTGGTCCCATGTTTTCTGCTGCATAAAGTATACTTGTTATAATACGCGGGACTATATGAACTGACTGCTCTTGGCTATACTGAGCCAATCAGAGTAGTCTTAGGCAGAATTTGGGTATTTACACATTCATTGTAGGGAAACAAATTCTAGTAGATATGAAAAAATGTCAGGCAATATTAATACAGCCTAGCTTTAATATTTCAGAACAAACAAAACAATACAAACTGCCCTCTCCCCAAATGTAGAGATATTTCAAATCGCAGGTGCTCTAAAGAGATTCTGCAGGACTACAGAGATTCTTCCCGGTATTTGACACATATCCAAGTGATTTTCTCCTGATGTTCACAATAGAAAGGACTTGTGCGTGGAGGGAAGGAGGGGAAAATGGATTAGAAATATTCATGGATACCCAAACCTCTGATGACATTCTGGATCAAAATGGAGAAAAATCTGTATTTCCAAACTAAAATTAGGGTTTGTAATACAGTGAAATTGGTTGAGCCTGTATATGTCAATGTACATTTAAACAAAGGGCAATGTGCATTTGCCCTTCCTTCGTTCATAGTATTTGTGCTCCTTTGAAAGCCAATGAGATTTGAACTTAAGAGACCAACTCACCACAAGGTTCAGAAGTGCAACTAAGCACTGTACTGAACTCAGGGTTATACTACGTCTCATGCTGCACAGCCCAGGAGGGGGAGGCTTTAAGCTGGTTATGCTCCTCCAGAGTTTGGGCTGCTCCCAGAAATATTTTGAAATGTTTTGCACCCAAAAACCCCCCAAACACATGCAACCCACTCCAGAAAATCCTGCCTGCTCCAGATCAGGGACTTTAATATGCATCTTCCCCATGTGCTGGCATAGGCCCCTCTCTCTCAATTCGATCAGAAATTCCACCCTGACTCTGAGAAACCTTCCAAATGAGGTTGGCAGTAGAGCTGCCCATTATCTTTTTAATGCTTCTGTGTTTACTGGCTCAGGCTTGAGGTACCCTTCCTGCAGGATAGGTTTGAAACAGCTACTTCACTTTATCCCAGTTTGCAGTGTCTTCTAGTTAAGCTTTATGTTCCCTGGTCAGCACTTCTGCAGCAATATTAGATTCCTGTCATGCTGTTCTTTTGCATTGCTACATGCTAGGGTATCTTCAGTGAGGGCTTCCAGTCTGCTCGAGCCCTCTGCACAGAAACTAAAGACCACCATAAATGTGCTAGAGGACTTGCCATGTGAGTCAGCCCACACTGGCTGAATTGAGTCTCAATGTTGTATATTTACTGCTTGTTTCCATCTAGCCTTATTAGCCTGTAGCCACTTTGTGCAGCGGGTGTGCTGAAAAACTGCCCGTGGTTGCTCTGATCTGCAGTGCATGGACCAGCATGCTCCCCTGATCTGTTATGATTCCTCAGATCCATGCCTGCAATAAAGGTCCAATACCCAGGAGAGCTGGTAAGAAGCTGGACGTGCCTTGGCCAATAGATACACCGCAGGTCTGCACCCACTGTCTTTAAAATGCTTCTCCGGATTTCATTGTTTCCGTTACNCTCCCCACCACAACTAACTGCACAACATCCCTTTGGTAGCCAATAACATGAAGACAGCATTAGGGAAGCGTATAATGCATTTGAGCTTCTCCTAATGTGATTTTGCTGCTGGAAACAAGGATGAGATCCAGTACCACGTGACCAGTCAGTACTACGCAGACCCATCAGCAAGCTGTTTCAAATGAAGACCAAGGAAGCCTTCCTAGGATACTTTAAGAGAAGAGACCATGGGCAAGGTTCTCTGCTCCATTCCACTCCCTGCGTGCTGCTCAGGCAGTGTAAAGGGAGCAGAAATCACTGGGGCATCCCTTGCTGGAGATTCCCCAGGTTAGGGTGAATTTCCTCGCAGCCCTGGTACAGGAGACATGTGGAACGGAAGAAAGAGGGGTGGAGCAACTAGAATGAGTTGCACTCTGGCCATTTCCAGCTGAGTTGCATGGTCCCTTGGGGACTATAACCATCTGGCTAAAGGTAGAGCAATCCTCAGGCTGCTCCAACCTGTGCAGTGATTTGAGCTTGGACAACCAGTGATAGCCGGCTCCCTGCCCACCCCAAAACTCTGCTGTGCACATCTTCAGTCTGGTCCCATGTTTTCTGCTGCATAAAGTACACTTGTTATAATACGCGGGACTATATGAACTGACTGCTCTTGGCTATACTGAGCCAATCAGAGTAGTCTTAGGCAGAATTTGGGTATTTACACATTCATTGTAGGGAAACAAATTCTAGTAGATATGAAAAAATGTCAGGCAATATTAATACAGCCTAGCTTTAATATTTCAGAACAAACAAAACAATACAAACTGCCCTCTCCCCAAATGTAGAGATATTTCAAATCGCAGGTGCTCTAAAGAGATTCTGCAGGACTACAGAGATTCTTCCCGGTATTTGACACATATCAAGTGATTTTCTCCTGATGTTCACAATAGAAAGGACTTGTGCGTGGAGGGAAGGAGGGGAAAATGGATTAGAAATATTCATGGATACCCAAACCTCTGATGACATTCTGGATCAAAATGGAGAAAAATCTGCATTTCCAAACTAAAATTAGGGTTTGTAATACAATGAAATTGGTTGAGCCTGTATATGTCAATGTACATTTAAACGAAGGGGCATTTGCCCTTCCTTCGTTCATAGTATTTGTGCTCCTTTGAAAGCCAATGAGATTTGAACTTAAGAGACCAACTCACCACAAGGTTCAGAAGTGCAACTAAGCACTGTACTGAACTCAGGGTTATACTACGTCTCATGCTGCACAGCCCAGGAGGGGGAGGCTTTAAGCTGGTTATGCTCCTCCAGAGTTTGGGCTGCTCCCAGAAATATTTTGAAATGTTTTGCACCCAAAAACCCCCCAAACACATGCAACCCACTCCAGAAAATCCTGCCTGCTCCAGATCAGGGACTTTAATATGCATCTTCCCCATGTGCTGGCATAGGCCCCTCTCTCTCAATTCGATCAGAAATTCCACCCTGACTCTGAGAAACCTTCCAAATGAGGTTGGCAGTAGAGCTGCCCATTATCGTTTGAATGCTTCTGTGTTTACTGGATCAGGCTTGAGGTACCCTTCCTGCAGGATAGGTTTGAAACAGCTACTTCACTTTATCCCAGTTTGCAGTGTCTTCTAGTTAAGCTTTATGTTCCCTGGTCAGCACTTCTGCAGCAATATTAGATTCCTGTCATGCTGTTCTTTTGCATTGCTACATGCTAGGGTATCTTCAGTGAGGGCTTCCAGTCTGCTCGAGCCCTCTGCACAGAAACTAAAGACCACCATAAATGTGCTAGAGGACTTGCCATGTGAGTCAGCCCACACTGGCTGAATTGAGTCTCAATGTTGTATATTTACTGCTTGTTTCCATCTAGCCTTATTAACCTGTAGCCACTTTGTGCAGCGGGTGTGCTGAAAAACTGCCCGTGGTTGCTCTGATCTGCAGTGCATGGACCAGCATGCTCCCCTGATCTGTTATGATTCCTCAGATCCATGCCTGCAATAAAGGTCCAATACCCAGGAGAGCTGGTAAGAAGCTGGACGTGCCTTGGCCAATAGATACACCGCGGGTCTGCACCCACTGTCTTTAAAATGCTTCTCCGGATTTCATTGTTTCCGTTACACAAAGCAATTAGAACTGCATGAGGGACCCACAGAATTGGCCCATCTTTTCTCTGCTTCCAATCACACCATAGGTTTCAATGTGCTCGGTTTCCCTCCACCTGCTGGGTTGCTGGCTCACTAATCACTCCAGCCTTAGCTGTGTTTTACAATATTTTGGCATGTGCCCAACCCTGCTGAACATGAGTGGGAAGGTTCTCTTAATTGTCACTTTTCTGACGTCTGGATTTGCTGATTCTAATGTTATAATTTTTACCAGCTGGAGTCATCTGGAGGTTTGCAGTCTCGGGACAAGCTTTGCTGGAATGCCTGTCGCACACAAGGGAAACCATTAAAAAATCAAACTCGGCTGGTTTCCCAGTGTGCCAGTGTCACTGCATCTTCCTGACAGTTTGCCTTTAATGTTGATCGCTCTTTGGGTCAAGTGGTGGCCATATGCTGAAAGTAGCATGCAACTGACCTATGCTCCAGTGTGGGTTTGGAGTTTCCTGGGTACGTTTGCTTCTCTATTAACATTGTGATGAGTGCTCCTCCATCTGGCTTTATTCCTATGGTCTACACTGATGCCCAGAACAATTCAGCATGCTGTTTGCTGTGTCTGCTATTTATTGCACCAGGCATCTTTGTGGGGCGGGGGGGAGTGGAGAGGGAAGGAGAGACAGGCTTCTGCCAAGATTTGCTGTAAGATTTTCCCACTTACTGCTTAGTCATCTCTTTCTGAGGTCCCAGTTCCACCTCCTGTTGTGTAGAACAACCTGATTTCATTCTCTCTGCCATAGAGGCGAAAATGATCAGTGAAACCACAAGAAAGCACCATTCCAATGGCACTTGATCTGCAAAAAGGCTATGTCCCTTTGGGATTTGGCTTGATGATGATCATTCTCTTTGGTCATCATGTGTTTGCTACCACCATATCCAGACGTCTCCGGAGAAGTATTTTCATTCATTTCCTTCCCTGGAAGCCATGTGCATCTGTGCTATTTTTACTCCCTTGTCTAGGATCAAGTTATCTTCAGCAAACATTTTTGTTATGCCTCACTGGAGTTTTATCTCATTAAAATTCTATCCTTTAATGTGTCATTTCACTATGCAGTGGCACAGCCCCTTAATGAGTCTCACCTGAGTTTACCATGTACCTACTGACTCAGTACCTCTGTTTTAAAAAATCCCTTTGAAGTGAGGAGGCTTTACATGGACGCTAATAAGCTAAATTATTTCAAATTCATCTGGGATTATTTGATCCTTGTATTCTCATGCAGGTTAGGGTGCAGCTAGAGGGGAAAGGGGGATGAAAGTAGGGCCTTGAGGGACAGTAGGAAAGGGGAGAATGAGATGCTGCTAAGGGTGAAGGAGACGCAGGATGACAATCACTCTAGGTGAGAGCCATGAAAGCCTAGGGAAGGAATAAATCCAAAGAAGAGGAAGTGATCAGCTGTGTCAAGGGCAGCAGAGAGTCCAAGGAGGGGGAGGAGGCACTGGGACTTGGACAGGAGGAGCTCTTTAGAGGCCTTTACTGATAGTTACCATGGAGTCGAAGGGGTGGAAGCAGAATTGCAGCAGATATTGATGCAAGAGGAGGACAGTGGAATTAGCTATGAGGTTGTCTTTCAGCCCAACCAGTGCCATCTCCTACCCTAGGCATTTCTGCAGCCTGGATCGTGCTGCTTCACTTGGTTTACCAGCTCCTTCCACCAAGCAGAGAAAGGAGACCCAATGTAGCTGCAAAGCCAGATTATGGCATAAACACTCTAGGCCTGTGCCTGGTGCCCCAGCTCCTGGAGTCATGTGATGACAGCAGAATCTAAGCTTTCCGCTAAAAATAAAATCCTCTGTCTCATGGTTGTGAAGGAAAGCTTGAAACCTTAACTTGCAGCGATGTCTGCCTGAGTCTGCAGAGAGCCTGAAACAATAGCTCTCAAAGGTATGGAATAACCCATGCATTTGAATGGGATGTTATCTCACTGTCAGAGATAAGTCCTGCTGCTACCCCTGCCTCTCTCAGGATGAGAAGGGACCCCTGCTGCCACCTCTGTTATTCCCAAGAGGAATGTCATGGACCGTGGCCAAAACATGCCTGCAGTTACAGGAACGCACCCTCTGACTGTAAATAGTTAATCAATACGGTTTCGGTAGGCAGTGCTCCAGACCATGGAGCATCATTCCTGGGTTTTGTGCACGGCAAATGGCATCCTCCATGCAGCTCTTTACATGAAGCTGTAAACCGCAGCAGCCCAGCTTTCCCATAGCACGCTCATTCTTTGCTTGCAAGCTGCACCAGCTCTACAAAGGAAGGCCACAGAACTACTGGGCTCCTCTCAGGCTTGGCTTACACAACCCTTGACACTGTCCCACTTTGCTGGAACCAATCCTCGCTGCAGAATATAGTCTCATTTCCCTTCAGTCCCATGCTCATTTGGAAGTGGGGAGCTGTCTGAATTGCTAACCAGCTTCTGCTTCTAGAAACACCAGTAGCATCAGAGCCTTCCCACTGGCCCAGTTTTCAAAACCTTTCCTGCTTCAGAGCCCATAGGAGACATGTATATGTAACACAGGGGCCCGGAGATTGAACCTTGGACCTGTGTCTACACGCATGGGCTTTGCTGCCTGAGAAAGAAGACCCATGTCTGGTAACCAAGGCTGAGCAGGCTCATCAATTTCTATATGTGTCCCAGCCACCAGTAGCTGCAGACACAGGGCTACCCCTGAGTGGATGTGGGTTACTGGTAATTCTTACATGATCAGTAGTTCAGGACAGTTTACGCCATCTCTGGCAAGGCGTGGTGTCAAAAGGAGCCATGCTTAGGCAGCAACTTCCGAAATGCAGGTGGTTACAGACAGCTCCTCAGTCCCAGTTCAATTTCCCCTGAGCTCACTTCTTGCTGTCACTTCCTGTGTGGGGTTTAAGGTGACCCAGTCTTAATGAGCTCCGGAGTCAGCAAGCTAACTTGTAAGGCAAATGCACGACACAGAGCTTGTTTTAAAGCAATGATAACTGACATGATGCATATGCTGGAGTAGCACCCAATCAGGATCCAGGTCCCTTTGTGCTAGGTGCTGTACAGACACACCAGAAAAGCCAAGCGGCTACAGTCTCTCCAACGTGTGCCATACAAATAGACAGCATTCAAGTTGCTGTGGGAAACTGAAGCTTGTGTCTGTCTTTACTGTATGTTTTTACATTCTCAGCCTTAATGCTGCATTAAAAGAGGGGTTTGCATTTAATTATTCAGTCCAAGCAATGTACTAATACCTTTGTCAAAATGATATGTGCTATTCAAAACACCAAAGCATTGTGCTCTACAAATCACTGACAAATAGGCGGCTGTTGATGGCCACATACGTGCATGGCAGCCAATCATCAGAGAGAGAATTATCCTTTCCGCTGACGCTTTCTTTTTCTCAGCAGTCCAAGGGAAGAAGGAAAAGCTTAAGTACCTTTGGTGGGAGTTTGGAAATATTTCTTGATCTGCTGATATGTTTAAATACTGACTAGTTCATCGGTACAACTGAGCACACTCCTTGGAGCACAAAGAAGGGAAGAAGCAAGCTAGTGAGTTTGAGGGCTCCAGGTTCCAGCTTAGTAAGCAGTACTGGTAGCCCGGGCTATAGAAGAGACTTCACACCTGCAGTCAGTGGCGTATTATCGCCTAGGCCGACAAGGCCTAGGCCTAGGGCGGCAAATTTGCAGGGGCGGCAAATTTGAGCACCCCCGGAGAAGTTCCCCTGCTCCAGCTGCCTCCTCCGCGAGCGCGCCACCGCTTCCTGTTTCTCTCCCCTCCCTCCCAGCGCTTGCGCCGCGAAACAGCTGTTTCGCTGGGCAGGGAGGGAGGGGAGAGAAACAGGAAGCGGCGGTGCGCTCGCGGAGGAGGCAGCTGGAGCAGGGGAACTTCTCCGGGGGTGCTCAAATTTGCCGCCCCTGCAAATTTGCCGCCCTAGGCCTAGGCCTTGTCGGCCTAGGCGATAATACGCC
>QXTE01000346.1:273422-300772 GCA_003942145.1 Platysternon megacephalum
TCGCGGCTTTTTTTTTTTTTTTTTTTTTTGCTGCCTGGGGCAGCAAAAACCCTGGAGCCGGCGCTGATCCTGACACTTAGGAAAAGACTCCCAATATCCCAACATTTAGGAATGCTCGCTCACTAGCCAGAGCTGCTGTAGCCAAAACCCATTCTGGAGACTAGGGGGCACTCCTACACTTCATTTAACACAGCCTTAAGCTGAGCGAAAGACAGGAACTGTCAGAGCGGAGCAGACCAATTGTCCGGCTAATCCAGCCTCCTATCTCCAATAAAGACTAAGGCCATATGCTTCAGAGGAAGTAATAAAACCCATGTAATGCACCTAGGGCTTGATTCAAAGTCAGCGGAAAGACTCTCATAAACTGAATGGACTTTGGCTCAGGCCTCTATCTCATGAAACCCCTGCAATGCAATATGGCATCAGGGGCCCAGGGCAGGGGAAGAGAAAAACCTTAGTCCCTTACTAAAATTTCAATATTTAAAATAAATGAATGAAAATAGTCTCTCATTTTAAGATGCAATCCTGCCAGAGGCCCTGCCAAACCATTGTTACTACACTGGAACAGCCCCCTCCACGAGCTAAGCAAATAACCGCATTGTTATCACAGTACTTTATATGCCAAGTTACTGGCAAACTCTGTCTGTTAGCAGGTTCGTTCTGTTTTTTCCAAGGCACTTGAATGACTTTTGGGCAGGTCAGCCTGGCTACTGGGTTACTGTTTCATTGAGAGTTTGGATCTTGTATGATCCTAGGAGTCTGACATCAATCAGTCCTAAATCCATGTTGCTATTCTAGTCACTGGAGCACTAGAGACTATTATTGATAAACAATAGATGTCTGGTGGAGACACTGATTATTTTCCTTGTACAAAAGGCTGCTGCATCCTCTGTGATAATTCCCCTCTCTTTTCCCCTTGTTGGCTTTGTGGCTTAGTGATTTATTTGCTAGCTGGCAAGCCTCCACGGCGCTGCAGGAAATGGATGTCTGCTATTGTGTTTTGGGGGCTAGATAAACGTGTAATTTTCCTACTACATTAATTATAGACCTTTCTCTCTAGCTGGAGCAGCTCAGCATTTCCTCTGCCCTTTCAATTGAAGTTCTGTGAGTGTATTCCCTACCCCCCAACTCAAATGTGTATTTTTAGTGAAACCTAATCCCAATATCCTGTCTCAAGTTCGTGGCTCGATAAGAAGTTTTGCGTTGGGGACTGAGTATTGTAGTGAGTTAGTTCACTAGTCTTTCACCTGCTAAGGCCTGGTCACAAATGCTAAAGCTTTGTCTACACGGGATATTGAATGGCTACTCCAGTATAATTTAGCTATTCTAGAATAACTTCCTCATGGGAACACTCTATTCTGGAATACCAGTGATTTTTTTTATTTTAGAATAATTATTCCAGAATAAAATCAGTCATCAAAAATCTACAACTCAAACACTAAACTATGAATCTTCGGCTCACATGTTATTTCCACCTTAACATAGGGATGTGAAAGCTGGAAATCATGCATTTGAAAGCAAATGCCTTAGAAAACTTCTCAGAATTAGATGGAATGGATTATAACAAATCCTGAGATCGATAAGAATTCAACAATCCAAAATTATCCAGAGAAGAAAATGGAAATATCTCAGACGTATGTTAAGAATGAAGCAAAAGCACCTGCCATGGTAGGTGTGCCCTTGGGCAGCAGGAGGAACACACAAAAGGTCTTAACAACATAGAGGACATGCCTAGAATGGCTGAGGATAGACAGGGGTGGCGGTACCTGGTTCATGCCCTAAGCAATCAGAAAGGATTCAGACTAGAAATATAAACATGCTGGGGTAACCAGAGGGAAATGTCCATTATTAATTAACTGAGCCGTCCTGCTAATTAAAAGATCCCTAGACTCCAGAGATTCAGTATGGAAAGAATAATGCAGCCATATTTTTCTACAGCACATGGAAGTCAGAAACCTGAAGGATGCAGAACGAATGAGACGTAGTGTTTTCACTATATATGAGCTGCCTTTTTACAGAATGTTCGACACAAAGCTGTATAAAGTGCCACAAGGGATCTGTATTTCTACCCCTCTGTCTCTTTAAATATGGTCAGCTCAGCTCTGGTAATGCCACTGTGTCCTTTGGCTCAGTGTTCGCACACCTGTTCTGTTCACCTCCATATGGAGCTCTCCCTTTGCAGATTCTGTTCTCTTCTGGGTCTGATCCCCAATACCACGGCACTGTGGTGTTGGGGTTCCTTCCAGAGGTGCATTAGGTAATGTGACTGGATTACTCCTTCGCACTTTGCCCAGGGGGAAGGCACTTGTGTGTGTGTGTGTGTGCGTGCGCACACGTGCCTGAGTGCTTGCATGCTGTACTACGTTTGGCACAAAAAATGGTGAGGTTTGTGATGCTTCTGGGATCCTGAGGGAACCGTTCCCTTGTGTCCTAATGTAGGCTCCCTTCCTGCAAAACTTCCCTAACTGTAGGTAGGATAGAACAGCCCCCTGATGGCTCCTATGGGGTTAAAGGAAGCAGCAGTGCAGGAATGGGAGTGGGGAGGGGTGCGCCACGACTCTGGAGGTTGGATGGGACATTGAGGGGTCCATGGGCAAGCTTGTAAAGCCTAGAGCAGAGTAAATTTCCTAGCGGGAATGCAAGCTGCTAGCCATGGGGGGCACTTAATAGAGGGCTGGGGCCATTTGGAAACGGTGGCTAAGTGGATTCATGGTTCGGCTGATAGGGCTGGTGATTAGACTGTGAGGTATTTGCAGCCAGGAGCAATGTATAGCATTTCTCTATATTGGCAATTTCCCACTCCAATGCCCTGCTTTATGTGTGACCCTGGTAATGAGCATGAGATGAGCTTGTCCGGGCTCTAATATCGAGTGGGCTACATTCACCCCTGGTTTATGCCAGCTTCTGCCAACACAAGCCACAGTGTAGGGCCCCCGGTAGCAGAGAGTTAGCGAGGGGGAGGCTGCAGTGGCAGAAAACAGCTACCATCTCTGCTTGGACGCAGACAGCCGCGACAGCCTGAACAATGGGTGTTGTGCTTGGAGTGGCCAAAACAGCTGATTCAACATATCCCTGTTGCGGGCTCCTCTGGCTGGGCTGCTCTCGAGTTCCCAATGGAAGCTAGCGCTGCCCTTCCCAGCATAACACTGGAGGAAGGATAGCGCCCTCAGTCTGTGGTACAAGGAGCCTTGCTGGTGCAAGGACGTGCAATTTGCACTGCCCCCAGCCTCCTGGGGCATGTCAAACCCTGCGTGTAGCTAGACAGAAGAGAACTGATTGGAGGGGCTCCCCAGTAGATGGTGCTAGAGAGCACGGAGCAGGTACCGGGGGTGCTATGACAACCCGTACTCTGGAGGGGAACAGATACGCACAGTTCCTAGACAGTGTGATTCATTACTCCACTGCCTCTGGACGTTGTGGGACTCCATACCACATGTCGGAGGCACGCTGAGTGCAGAAGGCGACTGACCACAACCCTTTCCTTAATGAGCTACGTCTCAGATCGATCGATCTAGCAGATGAGACACACTCAAGCAATTCATGTTGTTGAACATTGGGCTGCTTTGTGAATGAGCGTAGCCTTATTAACGGCCATGTCCACACTGCCCCTGGCAGCAACCCTTCCAGCCCAGGGGACAGACTTGAGCTAGCACATGAAAAATAACAGCGTGGATGTTGTAGGTTCGGCTCCCGGGCCTAGGGGGTCAGGTGGGCTTGAGCGCCCGAGACACAGTTCAATGAATTGAATGAATGGCATTTGCTTTGTGACTGGCTGCCATCTTCCCACCTCCTATTGCGTTGCTAAGGTCCCTCATAACTTTACCCCTTTGCTCTCGGATTCCCATTTGCAGTGGCATAATAGTTCTAAACTCCCCTAAGTCCCGGTCAGTTTTTAAAGAACTCCCCACTCCTTCCGTACATTTTTTTCCCCTCCCCACTGAACTGCTTCTGAGGTACCTCCCAGGTACTTTTTTACCTCCCAGGTACTTTTTTCTTTCTTCTCTGCTAACTGGCTCTGTTGCGCCACGTTCAAGCCTGTCCGCCTCACTCTGGGGCTTGCAGTCAAGCAGCCCTGATTCCCAGGACTGGCCCCGAGCTGAGTCCCGCTCCAGAGACGCATGCTAACACTTTCTAAACGCCAACTCCAGCACTTACTGTCTAATCTTTAAATTGTTTGGTTCCACCTTGCAGGCTCCCACTCTCAGCACGAAGTCTGCTGACTATTTGGAGAGGAGAGGGAAGTATAAGAAATATCAGTAAGGCTTTAGGGACAACGGATTTCCTTCTGTCTGTAGGAAGCACTGATGCTACTTGAGGACAATCTGTCAATCAGGAGGAGCCTCCCCCGACACATGCCTCGGGGAGTCTACAAAACTGTGTGGTGGCTGGGCACTTGGTAGTGATGCGTATTCTCATGCAGGAAATCTAAGGCTAACTCATTGTCCTGGTCTCTCACTCCCTGGGTGGACAGGTACTGGGAATGCTGAGGACAGAGGGAGTGCATTCCACCATGGAGGAAGAAGGGAAATGCCTCATGAGGTTGTGGAGATCTGCCATGATGGGGCCCCAGCGAGAATTCCTTGTGGCCCTACTCAATGGGAGTGATGACAATATGAGACCTCAGTGTTCTAGTACAGGGGTAGGAAAACTATGGCCCATGGGCTGAATTTGGCCCGCAGGCTGAATCTGGCCCACCAGCTGTTTTATTCCAGCCCTCGAGCTCCCACTGGCGGGCAGGGTCTGGAGTTTGCCCTACTCCAGCCCTGCAGCCGGAGAACAGGGTCGGGGGCCACTCCATGTGGCACCCGGAAGCAGCAGCATGGCCCCCTCCGGCTCCTATGCGTAGGGGCAGCCAGGGGCTTCCACTCTGCATGCTGCCCTGGCCCCAAGCACTGCCCCTGCAGCTCCCATTGGCTGGGAACCACAACCAATGGGAGCTGCAGGGGTGGTGCCTGCAGACGGGGCAGTAAGCAGAGCTGCTTGAGGTAAGCGCCGCTGGGAGCCTGCACCCCTGAGCCTCTCCCTGCGCCCCAATCGCCTGCCCCAGCCCTGATCCCCCTCCCACCCTCCAAACCCCTCAATCCCATCCCAGAGCACCCTCCTGCACCCCAAACCCCTCATCTCCAGCCCCACCCCACAGCCTGCACCCCCAGCTGGAGCCCTCCCCACCACACACCCCAACCCCAATTTTGTGAGCATTCATGGCCTGCCATACAATTTCTATTCTCAGATGTGGCCCTCAGGCCAAAACGTTTGCCCACCCCTGTTCTAGGAGAAGGGCAAAAAAGGTGGTGATGGGTAAGCAGCACAGTGCTCAGTTTTGCTTTGCTTGGATAAGCAGCATCCAAGTCTCAGCTGAATGTATCCTCCTGCCACTTCTGGTCTGGAATTCCAGCAATGACTACAGGCTCTCTTCTGATCCCTTGAAATCGGGGAGGAGTGCATCTGAGCTAGAAACACACTGAGAACAGACGTTCTTGCTATATCACTTGTGCTTCTAGTCCTGGCTGGACCCTGAAAATCTAAAGCACGCTTCCTTTAAAAAAAATAGCAGAGCTTAACTGGATCAGTACTTATGACATACAGTGCACCAGAAACCTGAAAATCATAGAATCATAGAATATCAGTGTGACGGGTTGGATCACAGAAACCCACTTGGGAGCTGCCAGCTGATGTGCAATGGCTACCTCTGTTCCTGTTCTCCCTGCCAGCTACCGGTGGTTCCAGCACCCTGTCTTGCTGAAGCCAGACACACCCGTCTGCTCCAGACACAGACACAGAGTCTGAACCACCTGTCCCAAAGCTGCAGGTTTACCTGAGAACTGCTCACAGAAGCCTGCTTGCCCTTAGCACTCAGATGCCCAATTCCCAATGGGGTCTAAACCCAAATAAATAAATTGTTCGCCCTCTATAACACTGATAGAGAGATATGCACAGCTGTTTGCTCCCCCAGGTATTAATACATACTCTGAGTTAATTAATAAGTAAAAAGTGATTTTATTAAATACAGAAAGTAGGATTTAAGTGATTTCAAGTAGTAACAGACAGAACAAAGTAAGTTACCCAGCAAAATAAAATAAAATGCGCAAATCTATGTCTAATCAAACTGAATACAGATAATCTCACCCTCAGAGATGCTTCAGTAAGTTTTTTCTCAGACTGGACACCTTCCAGGCCTGGGCACAATTCTTTCCCCTGGTACAGCTCTTGTTCCAGCTCAGGTGATAGCTAGGGGATTCTTCATGATGGCTCCTCTCCCTCTCTGTTCTCTTCCACCCCTTTATATATCTTTTGCATAAGGCGGGAATCCTTTGTCCCTCTGGGTTCCCCCACCCCTCACTGGAAAAGCACCAGGTTAAAGATGGATTCCAGTTCAGGTGACATGATCACATGTCACTGCAAGGCTTCATTACTCACTTGCCAGCACACACATATACAGGAAGACTCACAGGTAAATACAGCCATCTGCAGACAATGGCTCTGGTTAATGGGAGTCATCAAGATTCCAAACCACCATTAATGGCCCACACTTTGCATAATTACAATAGGCCCTCAGAGTTATATTTTATATTTCTAGTTTTAGATACAAGAGTGATACATTTATACAAATAGGATGATCACTCTCAGTAGATTATAAGCTTTGTGATGATACCTTTTGCATGAAGCATATTCCAATTACATTATATTCACTTATTATCATGTTTTTACAAAATCATATAGACTGCACAACGTCACAATCAGGGTTGGAAGGGACCTCAGGAGGTATCTAGTCCAACCCCCTGCTCAAAGCAGGACCAACCCCAACTAAATCATCCCAGCCAGGGCTTTACCCTCCTAGTGAAAAAGTTTTTCCTAATATCCAACCTAAACCTCTCCCAGTGCAACTTGAGACCATTACTCCTTGTTCTGTCATCTGGTACCACTGAGAACAGTCTAGATCCATTCTCTTTAGAACCCCCTTTCAGGTAGTTGAAAGCAGCTATCAAATCCCCCCTCATTCTTCTCTTCTGCAGACTAAACAATCCCAGTTCCCTCAGCCTCTCCTCATACGTCATGTGCTCCATCCCCCTAATCATTTTTGTTGCCCTCCGCTGGACTCTTTCCAATTTTTCCACATCCTTCTTGTACTGTGGGGCCCAAAACTGGACACAGTACTCCAGATGAGGCCTCACCAATGTCGAATAGAGGGTAACGATCACGTCCCTCGATCTGCTGGCAATGCCCCTACTTATACAGCCCAAAATGCCGTTAGCCTTCTGCAACAAGGGCACACTGTCGACTCATATCCAGCGTCTTGTCCACTGTAACCCCTAGGTCCTTTTCTGCAGAACTGCTGCCTAGCCATTCGGTCCCTAGTCTGTACCAGTGCATGGGATTCTTCCGTCCTAAGTTCAGG
The DNA here is from genome assembly GCA_003942145.1 of Platysternon megacephalum. Classification (NCBI taxonomy): domain Eukaryota; kingdom Metazoa; phylum Chordata; order Testudines; family Platysternidae; genus Platysternon; species Platysternon megacephalum. Next base: position 280,819 of record QXTE01000346.1, read on the forward strand.
ACTCTGCACTTGTCCTTGTTGAACCTCATAAGGTTTCTTTTGGCCCAATCCTCCAATTTGTCTAGGTCCCTCTCTATCCTATCCCTACCCTCCAACGTATCTACCACTCCTCCCAGTTTAGTGTCATCTGCAAATTTGCTGAGAGTGCAGTCCACGCCATCCTCCAGATCATTAATGAAGATATTGAACAAAACCGGCCCCAGGACCGACCCTTGGGGCACTCCGCTTGAAACCGGCTGCCAACTAGACATGGAGCCATTGATCACTACCCGTTGAGCCCGACGATCTAGCCAGCTTTCTATCCACCTTATAGTCCATTCATCCAGCCCATACTTCTTTAACTTGCCGGCAAGAATACTGTGGGAGACCGTATCAAAAGCTTTGCTAAAGTCAAGGAATAACACATCCACTGCTTTCCCCTCATCCACAGAGCCAGTTATCTCCTCATAGAAGGCAATTAGGTTAGTCAGGCATGACTTGCCCTTGGTGAATCCATGCTGACTGTTCCTGATCACTTTCCTCTCCTCTAAGTGCTTCAGAATTGATTCCTTGAGGACCTGCTCCATGATTTTTCCAGGGACTGAGGTGAGGCTGACTGGCCTGTAGTTCCCCGGATCCTCCTTCTTCTCTTTTTTAAAGATGGGCACTACATTAGCCTTTTTCCAGTCATCCGGGACTTCCCCCGATCGCCATGAGTTTTCAAAAATAATGGCCAATGGCTCTGCAATCACATCTGCCAACTCCTTTAGCACCCTTGATGCAGTGCATCCGGCCCCATGGACTTGTGCTCGTCCAGCTTTTCTAAATAGTCCTGGACCACTTCTTTCTCCACAGAGGGCTGGTCACCTCCTCCCCATGCTGTGCTGCCCAGTGCAGCAGTCTGGGAGCTGACCTCTTCATTACTTCATGGGCACTGACCGTTGGTTTCCTCTTGGCAGATGAAATTAAAGACATGCTTTGGAAAAAATCTCTAGAGCTCAGCTCTTCAGGGGAAAACCACTTTTATTCTGGGATTTGCTGTGCTGACCAGCAAAGGGGCAAAGGCCACTCCTATTAACACCACCATAGAAGGGTGCACTATGTTTTAGTGATTTGGCTGTTTCTTGTGAAAACAAAAGTCCCTGTAAGATTTTCCTTATGCAGCAGAGGCAAGACAGGTCCCCTCATGGGGATGGAGGGCTCTTCTTGGGACCCAGCCTGTTGCATGGCTTGGCACCCTGCCTAGAGCTGCCTAGGAAGTTCTGACTCATTGTGTCAGGCAGTGCTTGTTCATAAGCCCCCAGGATGCTGAAGAGTTGGGCATGACTCTGGTCAGGGGGAGCCAGGGACAACCAAGTTCATCCACAAATCTTTGGCTGCTCTGCTGTTGTTTGGGCCTTCGACCAAGCCACTTTGTGACTGGGGTAAGTTTGTTATGCCTCACAATCCAGATTTCAAAAATGACAAGCTAGTTTGGGTGTACGCTGTTTCGAAGACACCTTTCAGGGGCTTCATTTCCATAGGGTCAGCACTCTCTACAAGTCAGGCTCCTTTCAGCTGTCTCTAGTGGGGGGCTCCCCAAATCACCAGTAACTTCTGTGAAAATGCACCTCGTTTGTCACATCTGGGCTCTGCCTTCCTCCTTCTGGCACTGGGGCCCTGCGGTAAATCAGTCCTGCTCCAGAGGTTTAATTCTTCCCATGGGTTTATTGACAGGGTAGGCCCTAGAGTTGGGCTTCTTTAAATAAATATATTTCTTAAATCCTACCGGAGTCCTGCCTCTTCTTATACTGGCTACTAATCACCAGCCACCCTCTCTAACCTATTCTGGGCCTGGCGAGCTAGGAACCAAGGCCCTCTCCCCAAACGGAACTAACCACGTCATTCCCCTTTCCGACCAAAACAGGTCTTCTTCCCCTGGCTGCACACAATCCCTCTGCAGTTTGCTTCTCCCCTGCCTCCTCCCATTGGAAGAGGATTTTTAAAGCAGTGGTTCTCAGCTATGGGTACACAGAGGTTTCCCAGGGGGTACCTCAACTCATTTAGATATTTAGTTTTACAACAGGAAAAGCACCAGTACAAACTAACATTTCATACGGATAATGCCTCGTTTATGCTGCTCTATGTACTATACGCTGAAGTCTAAGTGCAATATTTATATTCCAATGGCTTTATTTTATAATGATATGGTAAAAAGGAGGAAGTCAGCCATTTGTCAGTCATCGTGTGCTGTGACACTTCTGTATTTTTATGGCTGATTTTGTAAGCAAGCGCTAAAGTGAGGTGAAACTTAGGGGTAGGCAAGACAAATCAGACTCCTGAAAGGGGGACAGTAGTCTGGAAAGGTTGAGAGCCACTGTTTTTTAAAGGGCAGCTTGTGACCTTTAGACTTGGGTGTCCTAATCAACCTGCAGTAACCTCTCTCCGTTCATAGGGGCCTTAAACCATTTTCAGACGGATACACCTGCCTTCAACCACCCTTCCACAAGTGTCAGGTCTGACTTTGTCACACTTCTTAAAACCTTGGCCCACTTATCACCTGCATTTGGAGTGTCCCCTGTTCATTTCCAGTGGGTGGGACGGGGGGTAGGGGGGCCACGACACACTTAGACCCGCCCTCCTTGAGAAAATACAGCTCATCCTCGTTCTCCTTTCACAGAGCTGACAGGTCTAAGTGCAGCACGCAAATTGTTGCTCCTGGAGCAGGCACTTCACTACGTGTCCCATGGAACTCTGCACAAGGCAGTTTTGCATCTGAGTAGCAAAAGCTAAACAGCAGGTGAGACAGGTTAACCATCCGGGCATGGACGTCTCTAAAGCAATGCCCAGGGAGTTCTGAACACAAACACCATTAGCAATAACCGGGTTTGTGCACTTAACTCCCTGCACTGCACTGAAAGCCTCAGCCCCCAGAGGCAAGTATTCTAAAGCTTATTCAGGTGCTCCGATTCACTCCTGAACAGGCGTGCGTGCCTAAGGAACTAGGACATCCTTTATTGTTTTGAAATCTAACTTTTAAAATCTCCTCCCTCTCATATCCTTCCCCTGATACCCACTTTTGACCAGAACAAACTACTTTTTAAGCATGCTATAACCCTGGATTCACACACGCACCGTATGGAGCCGGTGTGTTTCCTGCCCTTGTCAATTTGAGCAATGCACTGCCACATTCACCCACAGATGCTGGATGACCTGTCAGGGTTAATGATTTACTGCCTCCAATAGCTCTCAGCTAAGGGAACAAGATGTATCTACACTCCAGGCTCATTGTGAGACACGTGAGGAGGGGGTTGGAAGGGAGTTAAATATAGATCGGACCAAAAAAGACTTTTAAGTTTAAAAACGAGGAGGGCAAAATGTGTTGCACAAGCTGTTTTCCCACAACGGTGGCTGCTGACATTCTTGGGGGTTATAATCTCATGATCTTACTGCTACAAGATGGACTGATTCCCGAGCACGGTAGTCTGCACAGCCTAGTGCTTCCACCATTGGAGCTGTACTGACGCAGACCAACACTTTACATACTTTCCAACTGGGACTAAGGCATGTTGGGAAATTTGCATCTTCCAGTGCTGAGCCAGGGAACTCCAGGAGTTAATTGCAACCCAAATCCCAGTCCTGCAAACGGAGTAACTTTACACACACAGTTCAACAGGACACTGCACATATGTCAAGTCATTCATAATGTCAATGTTTGATCTTGCCCTGGTTAGGTCCCAGGCCTACAAATGTGGGGCATTCCCCAGATGCACAAGGGGCCAGCACCACAACATATTTGGCAGGTGCATTGGAAGAGGCCTGGTTGATGGGAGAGACATGTTCCATCAGCATGCGCCAGAATCATAGAATCATAGAATATCAGGATTGGAAGGGACCTCAGGAGGTCATCTAGTCCAACCCCCTGCTCAAAGCAGGACCAATTCCCAACTAAAAGAGAGGGTGTGGGCGGTGGAGGAATTCACAACACCATGGCATGGGAGATACTGCCAGCCCTCTGCATGCACCCAGGAGGCAAACCAGAGAAATGTATTTGGCAAAGGCTAGAGTTTCTGACTGTCAGAGAAAGAAAGGTTTTGGCTCCATGTGCTGAGTTACAGCAACATCATACAGTGGGAAATTTTGTGCTGCCTGGGACTGAAAGTCCACTGGAATGCAGAGCATGCCAATGGACTCAGTACTAGCTTTGCAACCTGTCAACTTCCAGTTACCCTAACAATGGTATCTGATCATTCTGGACTTTCTAATAAAAAACCATAACAGGGCATGGTCTTGTTGTAAACCCCAAGGGAAGTGAAAGTGAGAATGGAGCCAGGCATAGAGCTTAGCAGGAGGAAGTGCAGTCTAATATTAGAGTACAGAATGGAGCTTCAGGCATTGGGGTTCCATTTTAGGCTCTGCCACTGACTGTGTGACTATGGTCAAGTTACCTAACGGGGGCCTCCCCTGGCCTATCGATGTGAAAAGTCACATTTCTCTGAAATTGTACCCAGGAAGAATACAAGGAACACCTGCAATGATTAGAACTGAAAAGCCAATGGAAAAATATCTCTGACCATTTGGTTTCCTTGGTGCAAAGTGACAGTGCTTTGTGTAAAGGCACTCACTATGTCTCCTGGAGAGTCTGTTTCCCCCTTAAACCAGGGAGCAGACAAAAAATCCTCGTATAGAAGTTAATGGACTTGAACAATTGCTATTTAAAGAGACCTCTGTTAAAAGCCAGCTCACTCTAGATGAGAAGTTAATCAATTTGAGAAAAATTCATGTTGACAGACTCCCCCTCTGTAAAATGGAGTTAATGACACTTCCCGCTTTTACAGACCTGTAGGGAGGAGCCATTACTTAGGGCTTGTCCAAGTGCAGAAGTTGCACCTGTTCAACTGAAAATCTAATTACCAGTGTAGCGACACCAATGCAACCCTTTGTTTGGGCACTCCTGGATTAAACCTGGATCATATTGCGTTTGCTTAACTCCGTAAGGCAGTCTGCACACAGAGCTACTGTTCTAACACAGAGTCTTAGATTCCAAGGCCAGCACGGACCATTGTGACCGCATTATCTGACCTTCTGTATCACACGTGCCAGAGAACTTCCCCAAAATAATTCCTTTTGAACAACAGCGTATCTTTTAAGAAAAAAAATCTTGATTTTAAAATTGCCTTGATGGAGAGTCCACCATGACCCTTGGTAAATTATTCCAGCTGTTAATTCTCTCATCATTAAAAATGTGTGCCTTGTGCTAGCCAGGTGTAACTTCATGTTTCACTCAGGTCTTTGACCAACACTTCATAACTGGGTACCTAAAGTTAGGATCCTAAATACAAGCAAGTTTCAGAGGTGCTGAGTAGAGCCAACTCCCTGGGAACTCCAGGTGCTCAGTGCTTTTGTGAGAGAGGTCATTTCCATTTAGATAGCTAAATATGGATTTAAACCTAGTTACCATAGACACACAGATTTGAAAATGTTGTCATAGAATATAGAATATCAGGGTTGGAAGGGACCTCAGGAGGTCAACCTCCTGCTCAAAGCAGGACCTAATCCCAACTAAATCATCCCAGCCAGGGCTTTGTCAAGCCTGACCTTAAAAACCTCTAAGGAAGGAGATTCCACCACCTCCCTAGGTAACCCATTCCAGTGCTTCACCACCGTCCTAGTGAAAAAGTTTTTCCTAATATCCAATCTAAACCTCCCCCACTGCAATTTGAGACCATTACTCCTTGTTCTGTCATCTGGTACCACTGAGAACAGTCTAGCTCCATCCTCTTTGGAACCCCCTTTCAGGTAGTTGAAAGCAGCTATCAAATCCCCCCTCATTCTTCTCTTCTGCAGACTAAACAATCCCAGTTCCCTCAGCCTCTCCTCATAACTCATGTGCTCCAGCCCCCTAATCATTTTTGTTGCCCTCCGCTGGACTCTTTCCAATTTTTCCACATCCTTCTTGTAGTGTGGGGCCCAAAACTGGACACAGTACTCCAGGTGAGGCCTCACCAATGTCGAATAGAGGGGAACGATCACGTCCCTCGATCTGCTGGCAATGCCCCTACTTATACAGCCCAAAATGCCGTTAGCCTTCTTGGCAACAAGGGCACACTGTTGACTCATATCCAGCTTCTCGTCCACCGTAACCCCTAGGTCCTTTTCTGCAGAACTGCTGCCTAGCCACTCGGTCCCTAGTCTGTAACAGTGCATGGGATTCTTCCGTCCTAAGTGCAGGACTCTGCACTTGTCCTTGTTGAACCTCATCAGGTTTCTTTTGGCCCAATCCTCTAATTTGTCTAGGTCCCTCTGTATCCTATCCCTACCCTCCAGCGTATCTACCACTCCTCCCAGTTTAGTGTCATCTGCAAATTTGCTGAGAGTGCAGTCCACGCCATCCTCCAGATCATTAATGAAGATATTGAACAAAACCGGCCCCAGGACCGACCCTTGGGGCACTCCGCTTGAAACCGGCTGCCAACTAGACATGGAGCCGTTGATCACTACCCGTTGAGCCCGACGATCTAGCCAGCTTTCTATCCACCTTATAGTCCATTCATCCAGCCCATACTTCTTTAACTTGCCGGCAAGAATACTGTGGGAGACCGTATCAAAAGCTTTGCTAAAGTCAAGGAATAACACATCCACTGCTTTCCCCTCATCCACAGACCCAGTTATCTCCTCATAGAAGGCAATTAGGTTAGTCAGGCATAACTTGCCCTTGGTGAATCCATGCTGACTGTTCCTGATCACTTTCCTCTCCTCTAAGTGCTTCTGAATTGATTCCTTGAGGACCTGCTCCATGATTTTTCCAGGGACTGAGGTGAGGCTGACTGGCCTGTAGTTCCCCGGATGTCCTTTGAAAGGTACTAGAGATGTGCTGAATAGTAGAAAGGTGGAAAACTGGGATTGAAACAGACTGACAAAGTGACCAGAAAGTGCTGACTATGTTATAGATTGGATTTGCCAAATGGATTTCTTGCCATTTATTCCATAATCGCCTCCTGCACCTCTCTGAAGCAGCTGGTACTGGTCACTGAGGGAGACAAGATATTGGACACACAGATGATCAAATCTGGCAGTTCCTATTAGAGCGTTCTGGAACCAGAGTTTTTGTCTCAGAGGGAGTTTTGCAATTTCAAAATTCCTTCCATTCTGGAACGGAGCAAAACCCCAAAATTTCAAAATTTCCTGCAAATTGAAATTCTTATGGCGTGGGGGGATGGGGGGGAGTGTTTTGGGTCCATGACAGGATGACACTGTCCCTTTAAGAATGGATGAGGCCAGTGCACCTGTGCCTGGTTATTTGACTCCAGTTGGGCTTAAAAGAGGGCACTTGGGCCCTAGAGGGGAGAGAGACCTGGTGAGTCAGTCAGGAGAAGGGCAGGTGAGAGCTGCCTGGGAGTAGGAGATTAGTAGGAGAGAAGAGCTGCCAAAGCCAGAAGATGCTTCCTGGGGGGAAAGCTGACCGCAAGGACACCACCAGATCTCCCAAGCCAAAGAGTCAGAGGGATGAAGGCAGGAGAGCAGCAGAGGGGCTTACTCATGAAAAGATTTATATACTGTTATCGCTTATTATCTTGCTGATGTTTCTGCTCTGGAGAGCTGGAGCTAGGACTGGAGAGGGTTGAGGGAAAGATAGGCAGGAGGCGAGGGACAGACTTCTGCTGAAATGAGTGTGGTTGCATTTCAGCTGGAAGGACTGGGGTGTCTGTCCTGGCAGAAGGACAGGTGGAGAGTGAAGAGGAGCCCATGTGTGGTGGAAGACACCAGAATGGGATATGTGTTGTCAACAGATGAGATGTCTTGGGATCTTAAGGACTACTTGCACTGGAGTGATAAATGTTTGGGACTCTTGGTACAGAATATCTGTACTATGTTTTCTTAATAAGCTGGCCCCAAGGGAGGGTATTATTTGGACAAAAGAGCCTGAGTGAAGTTACTGAGGTCTCCAAAGGCAGGAAACTGTGGCAGGTGTGTGTCCGCTTGAGAGGGGTTCCAGGTGAGCTCACCCTGTCATGAGGTCAATTGAAATGTTTTGTTCTGATTTTGACTTTTTTCATTTCCTATTACATTTGATCTTATAAATAAATACACCCTCAAATTCATCTTCCAAAACCAAAACAAAATGCTCTTTTTCCTTTAGTTTTGAAACAAAATTTCATCAAAGGTGGCACGTTTCCCCTAAATGTGTCATTTTCAACAAATCAGCATTTTCAGATTATTGGGGGGAAAAACATTCCAACCAGCTCGAATTCCTAACTTCCTAGGAAGAAAAGCAAAGGAACAATCGCCTCCACTCAGTGTGACACAGACACAATACCAGTATAAAATCTTTTCATCTTCAAAGGTGCCGCCACATAAACCAACATGTTCTTTGAAAGAAAGGTACGGAAGTCAAGAAGAGCTGTACGTTTGTTGATTGTCTAGGTGCTTGTTGATAAAGGCACTCGATGCTTCCTACAAATCAATGCTGCAATGGAGACAGCTAGAAAAAGGTGCATGTTACTACTGAGAAGGCTGATTCTCCCATCTGTGTGGACAAATAGCTGGAAAAAAGCAGTCGGCACCACAATCTCCACTTTTAGCAGTGCAGTGTCAAAAAAAAGTAATGATCTGGCTGGGGACTTGGAGACATGGAGACCATGGTAGAAACAACTATTGCTCTTGAGTAGCCTGTGATGGTACCGCCTTACTTATCAGGTTTCAAAAGATGCTCGTCTGGCTTGTTCAAGCTGATGGCCTTTGGGTATTTTGATAATGAAGCTTGTTCCTAAAGATATGTATTACAGAGAAGGAGGCTGGTATTGTGGTTAATGCACTGGATTTGGACTCAGGAGACCTGGCTTCCATTGTGTAAGGGGAGGCAAGATTTTTGGAAGCATGCAGGTCTTGCACATGATTCAGATCCCAGGTATGCAAGTGGTGCTAGGGAAATAGGGCAGGGCCTGCAGATCTTCTGGCACTAGGGCTTCCCTGGCTCAGACTAAATTACATTCCATTCTTTTGGGGCATGCAGATTTGGAGATATGGGGAGAAGAGAATCTGAAGAAGTTCAGCAGGCTCCCCGCTCTCTTCTGCGATCACAGCCTGTCGTCCATGGAAGGGCACGGAAGCATATCTGCTTAGGCACTCGGAGCCTTGGGAGTTCAGCAGCACCACAGGGCCCATGGCTGAAGATGCCAGGCTGCCAGAGTAACAGCAAGCAGAACAGTCGGCCGGACCCTTGGCTGTGACTAGCACTGCATGTTCCCTGACACTGTTCTGGTCAGATGTGCTCTGCTACCCATGATTAGTGGGAAAGGGCCCATCACACAAAGGCACTAGATCTCACAGAGAAGAATGCCAAGTCAATGGAAATTGGAGGCTGTCAGTATGTATTGGATCAGGCTCTAAAGTAGTAATGTCTAGCTCCCAGCAGTTTTTCCTGTGATACTGACTGTGCTGTATATGGCATGTCTATTTTTAGAATCTAGGTTGCCATGACAACCCAGTGTACTTTTTGGTTAAATATAGCAGCTGTTTCAGAGCACTCTTGTCCTTCTGGATACAAGAAGCATGTTCTGCCCTCTGATGGAGCACGGGGTATTAAATGCAGATGGAAGAGGATAATTAAGTATAAGCCCAGCAGAAACGTCAAATCGTCAGTTAGAAAGAGGCCTTTCAAGATGAAACTGGGAATGTTTTCTTTTCACAACCAGTCCTTCTGCAATAGAAACTGAGGTGCTCACAAGGAACTATCCCTTCAGTCTGATCGCACACGGGCTTGATCGTGTACCCAATTAAGTCAACAGCAAGACTCAGTGGGGGAGGGATAGCTCAGTGGTTTGAGCATTGGCCTGCTAAACCCAGGGTTGTGAGTTCAATCCTTGAGGGGGCCACTTAGGGATCTGGGGCAAAATTGGTCCTGCTAGTGAAGGCAGGGGGCTGGACTTGATGACCTTTCGGGGTCCCTTCCAGCTCGAGGAGATAGGTGTATCTCCATATATTATATTATTATACACTGCAATAAAAAATCCGCAGCCCTGAGGCACAGAGCCCAGGTCAGCTGACTCAGGCTCAGGGGGTTCGGGCTGCAGGGCTGTCAAATTGCAGTGTAGACGTTTGGGCTCAGGCTGGAGCCTGGGCTCTCAGACCCTCCCCCCTCACAGAGTCTCAGAGTGAGCCCAAACATCTACACTGCACTTTTATAGGCCCGAACCCCACCAGCTCGACTCAAGTGACCCTGGGCAGCCGCGGCCATGCTGCGGGTCTTGTATCGCGGTGTTGACATACCCACAGATGCAATGGTGCAGGATCAGTTCCTTACGGCCTTCTGCACCTCAGAGCTTGCGGCAGCCAGTGGGAGCTGAGGGGCACAGTTAGCAAGATTTTATTGCCAGTCTTGCAATAGGAGGTGTTCTGCTTAAAGCCGCAGCTGCTGGAGTCCAGTGATTACAAGAGAGCTGAGCAGTCCCCAGCAGTGTGGAGGAAACGTGACCTCTGAAGCTGGACGGTGAATAAAAAGAACCCACCGTTCATTATTTGTCAAAATCTCATGATCTGGGGCGGGGGCTTGACTCATGATTTTGGAACCCGGGGGGGTTGGCAGTACTGCAAAGGTAAAACTCCAGCAGGCAGAGAGATGCCCACTGTCAGCTTTGTTGGTTGTTCACGTGTACCGATTTTAAAGAGAAATACAGGTCTGAAGGGGTGACTCAGTCTCGTGAGTTAGGGGTCTGATGCTGCCACCTAGCATCACATCAAGTAGTCCCTTATTCTGCAAGTGATCCCGTTGACTTCAGTAGGTGAGAAGAGACATAGTTCCTAGCCCAGGGCCTGGTTCCCTGGGGTATGTGCGGAATGGGGTATTAACAGAGTGACAAAGGGTGATACAATCAGTCCCTTAGCAAGTCTCCTGTAAAGCTGGTTGGTTTGCTGATTCCACACAATCGAAATGCTTTGTGGGAACACAGCAATGTAGTTGACATTTTTCAATGGAAAATTATTAAAGGGCTTCATTTCCGTAAGGTCCAAGCGCTTCATTTTGACAATATACTGAAAACAATAAAGACAAAATGGAGCACCTTTGCCTTATTGAAATGAAACGCCTGGACAAAATAATTTCAGGATTTCCTAAATTACATTTTTCAGAATTTTCATTTCACAGGAAATTTCAAAATTTCTGCTTTTCATTCCAATTCAGGACGAAAGGAAACTTTGAAATGTTGGAATTTCCAGTGGAACAGAAATCCCGACTTTTGACCAGCTCTAATGCTCTGTTGTTAAGGCTCTGTTTGACTTCCTCATATTCTGAGTTTGCATCCATCTTGCTGTCCTTTTGTATTTCACCCAAATGGCTGAAGCACCTGCTCTATGGAGGGAAATAATGTAGCTTAGCGGTTCTCAAACTGTGAGTCGGGTCCCCAAAGTGGGTTGCGACCCCATTTTAATGGGGTCACCAGGGCTGGCTTAGACTTGCTGGGGCCCAGAGCTGAAGCCTGAGCCCCACTGCCAGGGGTGGAAGAAGAAGCCTGAGGGCTTCGGCCCTGGGCGGCAGGGCTCAGGTTACAGGTCCCCTGCCTGGGGCTGAAGCCGTGGGGCTTCAGCTTTCCCCACACTGGAGCGGTGGGGGCTCTGGCAGGCGCAGGCCTCGGTCCCCATTCCTGGAGTTGTGTAGTAATTTTTGTTGTCAGAAGGGGGTCATGGTGCAATGAAGTTTGAGAACCCCTGATGTAGCTGGAACGCAGAGTGTAATGTAACATTTGCAAGATGATGGTTTTTTTAATCCACTGGCTTTTACCTAATTACATGTAAAAGAAACATGACCAATCTCCAGAGCCAGAGCAGGGCTTTGAAAGCCACTGACAGCTCTTTTTAGTTTTTTAGTTTTTTGTTAAGTTAAACATCATGATTTAAAATATCCATAGAGGTCATTGTGACCAAGCCTTTAACAGGAAGAAAATGTCTCCTGGATTCTTTTCCTCTCCCTGTGGGATCTATTGCATTGGACGTTATTGCTTGGCGAGCACAAACATTAAATACTCACACTGAGCGCTACATTCTTTTGGCAGGGAAGTGAATGACCCCCCTACACTGCGAAGCCTTCCCTAACCTACACCGTGGACTCCTGGGGCTGCAGCTGCTGTGCAATGTCCTAGCTCCATTCAAGTCCTTTGCTCGAGCTCAGGGTCTGGCCCTCTTGTGATGTTCCCCATCCCACTGTGCCGTGGGACATTAAGGATCCATAACCAGTGGAGAGGGAAGGTGCTGTAAGCGTCTGGCTTCATTGCAAGTAGCCATTGTCTCTTGTTGAACCCGCCCATGTTCTTGTCCGACGTGATCATTCCTGGCCCTTCTGCAGAGCGGGCCTCATCTCTCCGTGCAGAAGGGAGTCTTCTGCTAGTCAAGGGCAAAACATGGGGGTCGCCCCCTGAGGAAGCACTGCTTGTATCAAATTGAAGGTCGGAGATTTCACGCTTCTCATCAAAACCTCACGCGTGCAGTTTAGGGAGTAAACTGCAGGGTTCCGCTGATCCTGAAAACACAGGGCCCTCGGTTCTTAGTAATGCAGCTTTATCCAGAACTTCTTTATAGATCAGCCTCTTTAGTGTCATATGAACATATACCTGACCCAGGCAGCCAATCCTTCCACTAGAGGGCAGCAGCATGTGCATGCCTCCATGCATGCGTGTGCACACACATGCACATTTCCCACTCAGCTGGGCTTGTAGCAGCCGCTGTTAGTAAGTCACACATCTCTCCCCACCTGTAACTGAGAGCCTCCCTCGCACCACGCTGTTAGTCACCTCTCACCACACTTAACCAGAGGCTCTGAGCAGAAGGTCACCCCCTGCCCTACTTTACTTGGAGCAAATCCTTGTAGGGAGGGGACTGTTCATGGCTAACTCTTGTCCAGTGGTGCAGGAGGCACTGTGCTCCTGGGTCCCAGCCTGCCAGTGACTCTGCGAAACCATGGCAACTGCCAGCTGCAGTCACTCCCAAACCAGGACTAATCCCTCACCTAAGGAATCAGGGGGAACCTCCTACAACAGGAAGGGTTGCCACTGCCGCCCTGTGGGTGACATCACCCCACCAGCAGGAACAGTCGAATGCAGAGTGTCTCCGGCAGTTTGCTGGAACTCTCTGGCACACGGTGTCGCTTCTCCTGTGTGACCTTTAGCAGGGTTCAAATCCTGCTGTATGGCAGCAGATAATAACCGTGCAGTGCTGCGGTGATCACACTCTGTGCTCATCAGCTGGGAAGTGGGGTGAGGCATTCCCCACCTGCCTGTGCACTGCCCTTCACGAGGATTAGATAGTGTCTTCCATCTTCCTCAGATGTCAGCCACTGCTAAATGCAGGATATCCAACTAAAGGGTGTAGGGATCTGATCTGGAATGGCAAATAATATTAGGTTTTCTGCTGTGCAGCTTTGATTCCTTTTTTGTGTTTTAATGTGTCAAGCAAAGCATGCGACTTTTGCAAGTATTCTATGCACCATCTTGTGCCCGACCCCAGAGAGCCTTCTGCTAGGAATCTTATTTATCCAGAAATTGGGTTTCAACAGGTATGTGTATTTATTAAAACCTTGTGCCATGGCTTATCTTTCCATTTCCCTTTGTATTCACTGGCCCTTTCGACATGTGGGCTCCCTGCCTTCCCCCATTGATTTATGGGTTTATTGTAATCCCTGCATCATGCCATTTCCCTCCCCCTGAGCAGCGCTGAGTGTTCAGCATTTTTCCTCCCTTTCCCAACCTTTTGTAGCAATTTGCGTGATGGACTGCCATCAGTGACATACTTTTTGCTGCAGAACATCATCCACCCTATCAAATATTGATACTTTGGAGTTTTCAACATGGAAGCTGTCAAAGCCAATGAAGTTTCTCAAGCAGCAGTGAAGCTAATTGGGAATGATAAAATACTTTTCCCCTACAGAGGAATCAGTGGTGCTGTTAGCTGGTGACTAGCTGACTCTGCACAGACATCAGCATACTTAGGGTGCCTCTGACAACCTCAGTGCACGCACAGGGTCCATATCACCCCCACCTTCCTTCTCTATGTAGGGTACTTACCATAATATCTGAACCACTCCAAGGCATTAATAGATTTAGCCTCACACCCAGGCTGTGAGGCCTCTTCCTCTGCAACTCTGGGAACAGCCTCTCCATTGGCTAAACTCATCCCTGGGCTGGTGCAGAGGGGGAGGTGGCTTCACACACTGTTCCCAGGGCCTCTGGAGGCCAGTTTGTACCCAGTAGCCCCTGTGGACCTTGCAGCACCAGGAATAACCAGGGTGCAGAACTCACTCTTCCACCACTGAATGTGCCTGACACCTCAGAATGCTCCCTACACAGCCACTTCCCTCAGCGGGTTTTTGCTCCTCTCTGAGCCCATACACTTTGTCAATCACTTTCCAGTGACGCAGTGCCTGGAACTGAGCACAGTATTCCCACTGTGGTTACACCAGCGCAGTGAGAAGGCGGCGCTTGTGCCTGACATGGCACAATATCTAAACGAATATTTTGCCTCGGTCTTTAATGAGGCTAATGAAGGGCTTAGGAATAGTGGCGGCGTGACTGATGGGAATAAAGGGGGGGGGTAGACATTACAGTATACGAGGTAGAAGCCAAACTCGAACAGCTTAACGGGAGTAAATCGGGCGGCCCGGATAATCTTCATCCTAGAATATTAAAGGAACTGGCGAGTGACATTGCAAGCCCGTTAGCGATAATTTTTAATGAATCTGTAAACTCAGGGGTTGTACCGTTTGACTGGAGATTAGCTGATATAGTTCCTATTTTCAAGAAGGGGAAAAAAAGTGACCCAGGTAACTACAGGTCTGTTAGTTTAACATCTGTAGTATGCAAAGTCATGGAAAAAATATTGAAGGAGAAAGTAGTTAAGGACCTTGAGATCAATGGCAATTGGGACAAATTACAACATGGTTTTACGAAAGGTAGATCGTGCCAAACCAACCTGATCTCCTTCTTTGAGAAAGTAACAGATTTTTTAGACAAAGGAAATGCGGTGGATCTAATATACCTCGATTTCAGTAAGGCGTTTGATACGGTACCACATGAAGAATTATTGGTTAAATTGGAAAAGATGGGGATCGATATGAAAATCCAGAGGTGGATAAAGAACTGGTTAAAGGGGAGACTGCAGCGGGTCGTACTGAAAGGTGAACTGTCAGGTTGGAGGGAGGTTACCAGTGGAGTTCCTCAAGGTTCGGTTTTGGGTCCAATTTTATTTAATCTATTTATTACTGACCTCGGAACCAAAAGTAGGAGTGGGCTGATAAAGTTTGCGGATGACACAAAGTTGGGAGGTATTGCCAATTCGGAAAAGGATCGGGATATCCTGCAGGGAGATTTGGATGACCTTGTAAACTGGAGTAATAGTAATAGGATGAAATTTAATAGTGAGAAGTGTAAGGTTATGCATTTAGGGATGACTAACAAGAATTTTAGTTATAAGCTGGGGACGCATCAGTTGGAAGTAACGGAAGAGGAGAAGGACCTCGGAGTCCTGGTTGATCGCAGGATGACTATGAGTCGGCAATGTGACGTGGCCGTAAAAAAAGCTAATGCGGTCTTGGGATGCATTAGGCGAGGTATTTCTAGTAGAGATAAGGAGGTGCTAGTCCCGTTATACAAGGCATTGGTGAGACCTCATTTGGAGTACTGTGTGCAGTTCTGGTCTCCCATGTTTAAGAAGGATGAATTCAAACTGGAACGGGTACAAAGAAGGGCCACTAGGATGATCCGAGGAATGGAAAGCCTGTCGTATGAAAGGAGACTTGAGGAGCTCGGTTTGTTTACCTTAACCAAAAGAAGGCTGAGGGGAGATATGATTGCTCTCTTTAAATATATCAGAGGGATAAATACCAGGGAGGGAGAGGAATTATTTCAGCTCAGTACTAATGTGGACACGAGAACAAATGGATATAAATTGGCCGTCGGGAAGTTTAGGCTTGAAATTAGACGAAGGTTTCTAACCATCAGAGGAGTGAAGTTCTGGAACAGCCTTCCGAGGGAAACAGTGGGGGCGAAAGACCTCTCCGGCTTTAAGATTAAGCTTGATAAGTTTATGGAGGGAATGGTTTGATAGGATAACTTGATTTACTCAATAGGTCAATTATGTGCCGCCGCTGGTAATTAGTATNTGGGGTCGGGAAGGAATTTTCCTCCAGGGTAGATTGGCAGAGGCCCTGGAGGTTTTTCGCCTTCCTCCACAGCATGGGGCAGGGGTCGCTTGCTGGAGGATTCTCTGCAACTTGAAGTCTTTAAATCAAGATTTGGGGACTTCAACAGCTGAGTCAAGGGAGAGAATTATTCCAGGAGTGGGTGGGTCAGCTTTTATGGCCTGCATCATGCGGGAGGTCAGACTAGATGATCATAATAGTCCCTTCTGACCTTAAAGTCTATGAGTCTATGACTCATGAGGGAAGATTGAAAAAAATTGGGTTGGTTTAGTCTGGAGAAGAGAAGACGGAGGGGGGACGTGATACTTGTCTTCAAGTACGTAAAAGATGGTTGTAAAGAGGTGGGTGATAAATTGTTCTCCTTAACCACCGAGGACAGGACAAGAAGTAATGGGGTTACATTCCAGCAAGGGAGATATAGGTTAGAATGGTCCAATGGTTCAGGTACTAGCTGAGGCCTTGGGAGACCTGGCTTCAGTTTCCTCTTCTGCCACAGACTTCTCATGAGGTGGCCTTGGGCGAATCACTTAGTCTCTTTGTCTGCCTCAGTTGGGGTGCAGCAGCCCTGCTTCATGAAGGTGTGAGGATAAATACAGTGAGGACCAGGAAGTGCTTTGAGCTCTACCAATAAAAGTGCCATATGAGAAAGAGTTACCGGCACCAGTGACAGGAAATTCATGGGAGGCCAGAGCCTTGGCTGGATGCATCAGGTGACAGTTGAGAAATGCGGGGAACTTCATGCAAACTTTGCTGCAGTGACAACGTACACAATGAACCTAGATGAATTCTGAGGTCCCTTGTGCCGTCTGAGCCCCAGCCTGCACTGGGAGCAGTGGGGAGCTAGTGTGGTGTCTCTGAACTGCAAGTGCTTTCTCTGGGCCCTGCCGCTGGCCTAAAGACTCCTACTTCTGCACCACATATGAGCCTTGTGAATCGGTCTGTGAGCATCTCACACTGACCTACTGCACTGGATCATCTCCTGTCCCCACAACTGCTAGGGAACTTGGGGCATCTCTTCCCAGCAGTAGCAGCTTCTTCGGGTGTCACCTGGCAGCAGCCTCAGCCGTTGTTCTCTCTCTTACATTAAGGAAAACACATGCCGTGGCTCCACAAACTTTGATGAGAGCGCTGGAGAGGAGCCTCCCAAGAAGACCATGCACTCTCCAAGAGGAGCAATACACCGTCTGCTGCTGCTGGAACAGGGAGCCGGAATACTGCCCACATGGACTCTCTGTTGCTTTTTACAGATCCAGACGAACACGGCTCCCCCTCTGATTATTTTGAGTGTGTGTAATGCAGGTTAAGATTGAGGGCAGTTGACCAGGTTACAAGAAACAAGCGGCTACAGGTCATCTCGCATCTCTATACGG
Source organism: Platysternon megacephalum (assembly GCA_003942145.1). Taxonomy (NCBI): domain Eukaryota; kingdom Metazoa; phylum Chordata; order Testudines; family Platysternidae; genus Platysternon; species Platysternon megacephalum. The sequence goes on from QXTE01000346.1 coordinate 298,330, forward strand.
TGATTTGACTGCTAGCGTGAGGAGACCCACGCTGACTGGAGAGATGATTGTGGGCTCAGAACAGCTTTTCAAGAGCTGCGCTCTGAGTTAGTCACTGAACTAAGGGCCAGATCAATCGGAGCAGCTGGGAGCTAAGTTCTTAGGAAAATCTGGACACTTTGTTGAGGTGCCTACGGGGGAGCTTTTTTGGAAATCTGTCCCCATGGGAGCCACTAGCCCCTAATTAGACTCAAGAAGGAACTCCAGGGAGGTGTTTAGTAATGATTTACTCCCAGGGAACAAGCAGAGTCCTTTACCTGTCTCACTCCAGACTAAGATTCATGTCCTACAGCAACCTCAAGTGATGCCATGTTAGATTCTTGTGTGGTCTAACTGGATTATAATTAATCCTTAGCAAAGCAGAGAGAAAGAGGGACATGCAGAAAGGGGGAAGCTGGAAGAAGAGATTTTACTAGGAGATTTGCTGAAATTCACCCAACACCGCTTTTGTCCTGCCTTTAGCCCTGCTGATCTGTGGTCTGAATTCTGCTCTCTTCAGCTAATGATCCAACCACCGGCCCACATTCAGTGATGAATCCTGGTCACGTGTCACCTGAGGCACATTGTGCATGCACTATGAAGATTTATCCTCTTCCCCTTAACTCAAGAGCAAGCTGTTTCAAAGACATGCATGAATACCAGGAATAGCAATTAACAATTCTCAGCGGAGAACACCAAAAATAATGTAAAAAGTGCTTTCATACTGGTCAAAATAAAGAGTAACAAACATTTTATGTGGCACTTGACTATCAGAGTTTAAACAGAACCTCGGTACTAGCCAGAGAAACCTGTAATTGCTGATTGAGTTAGTGATGGGTGGGGCTGGTAACACCACCTATTATTAAGGTTGCTTGACTCTTTCCATTATAAGACCCTGTTTTCAGTTGCTTATAACTTAGCCAAACTTCTACTGTTTGGGCTAAAATTTTCCAGGCCAAGTATCTGCCCCAGAGTGATATATATTTAATTTCAGTCAAAACAGCTCAGCCACTTCTGTCTGTGTAAAACCTGTGCAAATTTGGCCGTTATAAGCCTCAGAAAAATAAGTTTCTATATTCTCAGTAGAAACTTCTTTGATTTTAGCAGCTACCTTCCACAACAATTCCATGTGCCCTGAGCATGCTTCAGCCTGGGGCTGAGCAGGACTTCCCCTGCACCTGCAGCTCTGGGCTGCTCTGGGCTGTGTTGGGTCTGGGCACCTGAACAGAGCAGAGAGCCTATCTCTCCTGTGGCTGAGGCAGTGAGGAGGAGTTAGCTGCTTGATTCGAATGCAGAGGGGACATGTGTCAGACCGCTGGTGAAAAGTGGGTTGGGAAATATTGGGACAAAGAGCCTGGGAGGGGAGGAAACTGGGCCTAAAGGTTGTTGAGGGGAAACTGGAACTGGGAGTTGGAGGAGAGTGGAGACAAGGACTGGCTGGACAAAAAGTCTGCAACTGGAACTTGAAACTGAGGGTGAGACACGGGCTGGCTCGGCAAAGACTCCTGTGGCAAAATAGTATGTGACTATGTAATTAAAGACTGTATCATAATGCATATGCCCAGGGGGCCTGAATTATGGTGGCACTAGCAACTGTAGTTCTGGCATTTCCTAACTTTTCATAGAATCATAGAATATTAGGGTTGGAAGAGACCTCAGGAGGTCATCTAGTCCAACCCCCTGCTCAAAGCAGGACCATCACCAACTAACTGATCCCAGCCAGGGCTTTGTCAAGCCGGGCCTTAAAAACCTCTAAGGAAGGAGAGTCCACCACCTCCCTAGGTAACCCATTCCAGTGCTTCGCCACCCTCCTAGTGAAATAGTGTTTCCTAATATCCAGCCTAGGCCTCCCCCACTGCAACTTGAGACCATTGCTTCTTGTTCTGTCAACTGCCACCACTGAGAACAGCCGAGCACCATCTTCTATGGAACCCCCTTTCAGGTAGTTGAAGGCTGCTATCAAATCCCCCCTCATTCTTCTCTTCTGCAGACTAAACAATCCCAGTTCCCTCAGCCTCTCCTCGTAAGTCATGTGCCCCATCCCACTAATCATTTTCGTTTCCCTCCACTGGACTCTCTCCAGTTTGTTCACATCCCTTCTGTAGTGGGGGGACCAAAACTGGACACAATACCCCAGGTGTGGCCTCACCAGTGTCGAATAGAGGGGAATAATCACTTCCCTCGATCTGCTGGCAATGCCCCTACTAATACAGCCCAATATGCCGTTGGCCTTCTTGGCAACGAGGGCACACTGCTGACTCATATCCAGCTTCTCATCCACTGTAATCCCCACGTCCTTTTCTGCAGAACTGCTGCTTAGCAAGTCGTCCCCTAGCCTGCAGCAGTGCATGGGATTCTTCCTTCCCAAGTGTAGGACTCTGCACTTGTCCTTGTTGAACCTCATCAGGTTTCTTTTGGCCCAATC
>QXTE01000346.1:309456-373979 GCA_003942145.1 Platysternon megacephalum
ACTCTTCCTAAATATCCTGGGGTAGAATTTTTGTTTTAAACCCCCAAGGAACTTTTGACATAGTGGCTTTTGGGGAGGTCAGGAACCTTAATGGCTGTAGAAAAATCACTTGACTTTGCTGGAATGTCTTGCAGCATTCTGGTGACATGTCCGAAAAGCGTAAGGCACCGTCTGCAGACAATGGACCCAGTAGTCTGTAGATTGAAGCGACCATAAACATCTGCGTTATGAATGAAGTCATTCCACTTTTTGTCCGATCTACGACATTGGCATTTTGTGTGGAAAACCTCCAGCTTTGCCCAGTCCGAGCGGCACAGTGTCCATGTTTCACAACCGTACAGCAGTACGGAGAGAATACAGCTCAAACAGATCCTGAATGCGGTTGTCATGCCGAGTTGATGCTGACTCCATATTTGTCGTAAACGACCCATGGCAGATGCTGCGATGCCAATCCTGTGAAGACCCTCCGTGTGAGAGTTGGAGGAACTGGTGAGTATAGAACCCAAGTAGCAAAAGCTGGAGACTGCTTTGGTAGTTTCATTATTCAAAGAGATTGGAGTCACGGGGGGACCCCAACGAATTAATATTTATTATTTATATTGCCATAGTGCCTAGTAGCGCCAGTCCTGGACCCAGAGTCCATTACGCTAGGCACTGTACAAACACAGAACACAAAGACAGTCCCTGCCCCAAGGAGCTTGCAGTGTAATGCAAGAGACAGCAAACAGACATGCGGTACACCCGGTGTGGCCGTGGAGAGAGACATGGGGAGGGGAAGGACTGCAAGGAAACAGTGAGACAGTATTGTTCAGCACCACAGGCTGTGGTCTCAGCACACCAGTCGCATAGCTGTTCTCAAGTGTTTTTGTAGGCCTGACAGCAAAAGAGAGTTTGAAGGAAGGTGTGACAGGTTGGATCACAGAAACCCCCTTGGGAGCTGCCAGCTGATGTGCAAAGGCNNTTGTTCCAGCTCAGGTGATAGCTAGGGGATTCTTCATGATGGCTCCTCTCCCCTCTCTGATCTCTTCCACCCGTTTATACATCTTTTGCATAAGGCGGGAATCCTTTGTCCCTCTGGGTTCCCCCACCCCTCACTGGAAAAGCACCAGGTTAAAGATGGATTCCAGTTCAGGTGACATGATCACATGTCACTGCAAGGCTTCATTACTCACTTGCCAGCACACACATATACAGGAAGACTCACAGGTAAATACAGCCATCTGCAGACAATGGCTCTGGTTAATGGGAGTCATCAAGATTCCAAACCACCATTAATGGCCCACACTTTGCATAATTACAATAGGCCCTCAGAGTTATATTTTATATTTCTAGTTTTAGATACAAGAGTGGTACATTTATACAAATAGGATGATCACTCTCAGTAGATTATAAGCTTTGTGATGATACCTTTTGCATGAAGCATATTCCAGTTACATTATACTCACTTATTATCATGTTTTTATAAAACTATTCCAATTACATTATATTCACTTATTATCATGTTTTTACAAAATCATATAGACTGCACAACGTCACAGAAGGTAATGAAGTATTTTTGTGGAGGTTCACGGGGAATGCCTCCCACGTTTGAGGCTCAGCATGAGAGACAACAGAAAGGTGCTTCTTTGAAAATTGAACAATTACGTCCTAGTTACTGTTTTTTTGCACAAGCTGGGCTGTCTTAGGCACCACCAGGATACGTGCAGTATCATCAGCCCCAGGCACTCACAAATCAGGAGTCAGACCCCAAAAATCACGAGAGTGGCTTAAAGCTCAATAAAATAAGAGATGTGGGGTCTTATTTGTCTTCCAGGTTCTGGGTCTTTTAGGGTGCACGCACATCACATTTCCAAACTTTTCTTCACAACCAAGAGGGATAGAAACCTAGTGAGTTTGTGTGTATTTCTGTGTGTGTGTGCGTTTTGTTTTGTTTTGTTTTTAACACAAGCTGAGCTTCTCATGCAATCTCTTGATTCCATTAAGACGAACCCTCCATAGCGAGAGACTTGCGATAAAATTATGAGCATTGGTATCACTGCTTTGCCCAGGGTCAAATTGTGAGTCTGGCAGCAGCATCTATGTTAGGACCCTTTCACCTAATTTCCTCCCAGGGATAAGAGAGGTCAGAGCCTCTGTTTTTTAATTAGCAGTTTACCAGTGTCTAAGGGTCACCTGGCCACTAGCCTGTCACCAGGGCCGGCGCAACCCATTAGGCGACCTAGGCGGTCGCCTAGGGCGCTGCTATTTTGGGGGCGCCTGCGCCCCAGCCGCCCGTTGAAATTTGGGGGCGGGACCTTCCGCCGCCGCTGTTGGGGGCGGCATTTCGGGGGCGGGACCTTCCGCCGCCTAGGGCGCCGGAAGAGCTGGCGCCGCTACTGCCTGTCACCAAGGACAGACTGGAAGACGAAAAGACAAGTGAGTCTTTATGGCTCTATTTTGAATCCATAGCATGTCTAATCTGAGTGTACAATGAAAGGCAGCCGGCTGTCTATTTCCCCCCCCCCCTAATTTCTGCAGTTAATAAGCATAGGTAGGAAGTAGAACCAGGGGCTGCCCCTTTTTGGCCTGAATACCCTTTCCTCTGCCATGTGACCAATGGGATGGCATGGATGCCACCCTAAAAAGTGGCTATCATAGAGACCTTCAGGAGAAAGACTGAGCCCAAGCAAGAGTCCCCGGGGGTATGGGGAAGTCCAGACTGAGGAGCTGGGCAGGGACGGCTTTCATTGTTATTGATTTGTATGATAATCCTGGATCAGGATCCCATTGTGCTAGGTGCTGTACGAACACAGGGTAAAATGCCAGGCCTTGCCCCAGAGAGCTTCCACGCGGGGAGCAGGGAAGGTATGCTGCTAGCAACCGGGCAATGCAGGAACAGCTCCTGCCATCGCTGCCTTGCCGGTGTCAGACTGTGCTCCTTGCCATTGGCTTTTTTTAATAAGAGAAGCCTCTAGGGCCCCCTTCCAATCCCAGCAAAGCACGGTGGGGGTAGGGGAGGGGAAAGGAACAAAACCAGGAGGCTTTTTAAAAGCCTTTGATGAGCTCTCATTAGCTAGATGGCCCACACGGTGTGATGTTGATGCAGTCTCTGATCTCACCCACTCAGTGCGCACCACACTAATTTAAGACAGAAACTAGAACATTATTTCCCCCTGAAATCTGAAGCAAAAATCAATAGCAGGCCTTCTCCTGTCAGATCTGATCCCGTCAGTATCCCAGTGTATTAATGATTTTGAGCGTAGAGGTCATTACAGCAGGGAGAGCGCTCAAGGGGGAGGGAAAAAAATAAGCAACAGAAAATCCGCGTGAAATACTCTTCACCTTATTTATCCACTTGGTGGTAGAAACATTGCGGAAAGGAGCACTGTAGAATCCCAGGTGATCCCCCGGGGGGAGCCTACGGGAGGGTGACGGATTAGGGAGGTCAGAGTCAGGCCCACTGTCCAGAAAGCCGCAAGGAGACGGGGGGGTCACGTGTTTTTTAGTGCTGGCTGTCCGAAATATTCGCCAGCTGCCTTTTCAGGAGAGACTTGGTCAGTTCTTGATTGCAGGCAGCTGATCTCCTGCCCACAGCGAAGGGGAGTCTCTCTGCGACTGCAATTAAACAGGGGAATTGTGCAGGGGAAGGGGGACCGTGAAAGCAGATTTCCCTCTTCCTGCTGAAATGGGAACCGGCAGAGGGCTGGGAATGAGGCCTCCGGGCTGCTCCCGCCTCGGAGGGAGTTTGCTCTGTAGTCGCTGATTTCCCAGTCTGAAACGAGCCCTGAAATGGACGTCTTGGGCTCCTCTAACAAAGAAGAGGAGGCTCTTGTAGGTGTTTTCCCCCCTTCTAATGTTTAAAGACACCACGTGGGTTCCTAGGTTCCAAGCCCAGAAAGGACCATCTAGTGTGACCTCCTGTATAACACAGGCCAGAGACCTTCCACCCAGTGATTGTTGCATAATGCACAAAGCATCTGTGTTGAAAGGGTGCAAGTCCAACTATGCTCTAGCTTTTTTTGCTGCCCCAAGCACGGCAGGCAGGCTGCCTTCGGCGGCACGCCTGCGGGAGGTCCCCGGTCCCGCGACTTCGGTGGCGTGCCTGTGGGAGGTCCCTGGTCCCGCGGATTCGCCGGCGCGCCTGCGGGAGGTCCCCGGTCGCGCGGATTCGGCGGCCTGCCTGCGGGAGGTCCCCGGGCCCGCGGGTTCGGTGGCACGCCTGCGGGGGGTCCGCCAGTCCCGCAGCTTCGGCGGCACGCCTGCGGGAGGTCCGCGAGCCCCGCGCATTCGGCGACACCCCTGCGGAGGGTCCCCGGCCCCGCGGATTCGGCGGCGTGCCTGCGGGAGGTCCCCGGTCCCGCGGATTCGGCGGCATGCCTGCGGGAGGTCCGCCAGTCCCGCAGATTCGGCGGCACGCCTGCGGGAGGTCCGCCAGTCCCGCAGATTCGGCGGCACGTCTGCGGGAGGTCCCCGGTCCCGCGGATTCGGCGGCGCGCCTGCGGGAGGTCCCCGGTCCCCCGGATTCGGCGGCGCGCCTGCGGGAGGCCCCCGGTCCCGCGGATTCGGCGGCGTGCCTGCGGGAGGTCCCCGGTCCCGCGGATTCGGCGGCATGCCTGTGGGAGGTCCCCGGTCCCACGGATTCGATATACCCGCTGCCGAATTGCCACCGAAGCTGCGGGACTGGCAGACCTCCCGCAGGCAAGCCGTCGAAGGCTCCCTGACTGCCGCCCTTGCAGGGACCGGCAGGCTGCCCCCCGCGGCTTGCCGCCCCAGGCACGCACTTGGAGCGCTGGTGCCTGGAGCCGCCACTGTAGCCACTGCATAGCCACATAGTGAGAGAGAGTCCTGCCCCAAAAGCCAGGCACTCTACATAGACAATTTACAGTGTTGCTTCACTGCTGACTTTGCCCCACTGGCTCAGAACTTGGCGCTCATGGAGGGGTCAGTGGAGGCTGGGGACATGCCGGTGGGATTAGAGGGGTGGGGGGCGATAGCAATCCCCGTTGGTGGATACATTTGTTTAGCCCTGCAGTAGTTTTCCCAAAACATGGCTAGACACGATAACTAGATCAATGCAGGCTCTAGGGTTTCTAGCTAGGTTATAACCTGGCTCCCATCACCTTTACTGGACTTCCTCCACAACTTCCCTGGGGGGAAAGGGGAGCATTATCCTCACCTTATAGCTGGCAATGGAGGCACAGCAAGGTGCAGTGACTTGTCCGAAGTCACACAGGAAGTCTGTGGCTGAGCCAGAAACTGAGCCCAGATCTCCTACAGCTCAGCCTAGTTCCTTAACCACAAGACCATCCTTCTTTCCTACCCACTACGCTTTTATCACACCTCCTCTCCTGTACAGGCACATGGTCTGCCGCATGACAGACAGAGGTTGCTGGTTGAGTGTCATGTGCGCAGACTGACACCACTTTGTATCGCAGCAGTGGATAAAAACAGTAGAACTTGGCAGCCATTTGTCTTATTTTAAAGAGACCATCTGCTCCCACCAGCCAACAGACCAACTATTCCAGCAAAACGTAGCCAGCATTAAAAAAGAGGCTGGCAATGAGAGCCCCAGTTAAATACCAAGTGACCACAGATGGATCAGCTGGAGACGGGTAACATGAGGACTTCCAGTTGTCTAAATGACTCCTACTTTTGCTGCTTACAGACCTTGGAATGACAGAACCGAAAGGAAACAGTAACCCCTGCTGTAATTCTCAGCACTGAACTATTCCTGAAGGTACCTTTTATTTATTGAACAAAGCCAGAGTGATTTATAGAGAATTTCTCCTGCACCGCTCACTCAGTTGTCATATGGAAATTGAGTCTATTAAGCAGCTTTGGGCTGCAGCCAGGGCACCATCCATTAATGCAAACTTTCATCCAATTATTACTATTATGTCTCTCCCCATCTGCAATAAATAAGGAGGGATCCTTTTTCCAGGCCTCATGTTGGAATAGGGAGGATGAGAATCAGTGCTCAGAATTATGCAGAGGATCCTAGTGTCATGCCGATCATCTCCTATTTGCCTGCAGGGGCTGTAGAAATACGGTGCTGTCACAGCAGTAGGACAGGGATGGGCAGGGAAAGGTTCAGGGGACAACTACCACGCAGCCCTTACTCCCCAGACTGTGATGGAGCCCTTACTCCCCAGAGATGTGAGATGCTAGCTGAGCGGGAAGAGAGAGGGCTTCCCAAAGTGATTGCAAATGGACCAATGGTCACTCCAGGTTTTCTCCCTTCTTTAAGGCTGTGATGTGTGCCTGGGCTCCCCAGGTCACAGGGCAATTGAGGTGGGTTTGGAAACAGCTGATGATACTTTTGTACAGAGCATCCTGATAAGTCATGTAGGATCTCAGGCTACAGCTACATTGTCCAATACGTGTTCTCATGCAGTTTGACCACAACTAGGCCTCCTAGTGAAATCTTTGGTAAGTTTCAGGCTGCATTCTGATGGTAAAAGGAGAAAGCCTAAGATCTCTCAGACTTAGCATCTTACAGCTTTTAATCAAGGCTACTTTGGACAAAGATGGAGCTGTAACGTTGGCAGGATTGGTAACCCCTGGGCCCATAAGCAGCTGAGTTCACTTGGCAACGCTGCTCAGCTGCACAGAGTAGCGCCCCTCTCCAGTGCAACTTCAGAGTGCCACACCCGAAGGCAACAGCCTCATTTCCCATCTCTTGTTATGTTAGAGGTTGCAAATTCAACTGGATTTTCATTAGAAGCCAAAATCCTTCACGTTATTTGTAGCTCAGTAGGAAAGGCCAACCAGACTGTTCCCTCCTGAAAAATCAGCTAATGCAAGAATTGACTCTAGTTGCTCAGTTTAACTAATTAAATTACTGAAACCCGGGAATTTTGAAATGAATATTAAACCCTCCTTCTTCATGGCATGCACTCGCCTCCAAGTAATGGGGGTCAGGAAGAGATGTTCCCCAGGGCAAGTAATCCCATAACTGCTTATTGCAGATTTTCTTGCACCTACTGGCTAACGTCAGACACAGAATTACAGGGCTAAAATGGGTCTGATCTAGTCTGGCAGTTCCTTTGTTCCTAACCTTCTTTCCTCCTCCAACCATCTTTACAAAGCAAGCCTATTTAGGGTTATGGGGTTTGGGGCATTATTCATCTCAGTTACCTGACTGTTTCAAAAAAGGAGTAAACACCCATCCTGCTGACTTTGCAATAAAACCGGTGCATCTGGAAGAGACAAGTCAGCAGCCGATGCACAACTTGTTCTTCCAAGATATTGTCAATCCCTTTTTCTCTTGCCCCTAGGTTCCTTTCACTGTGTTCCTTGTGTGTTAGACACATCACCAGACGATATTCTCTCTGAACGGAAAAAGTCACATGCCAAGTTCTCTCCCTTGGGCTTGGCTGAAAGGGTCTCGTTTTGTAAGGAAGTGGGAGAGAAGTGTCTGGGATACTCTCCTGACCACCAGAGCCTTTAGGAGAGGAATCCAGTCTGCCAGGAGGCCTGTTTCTACTAGCATAAATCGGACAGGTGAGTGGCAAGGGGCGTGGGCCTCAGTCATCTCCTCAGTGAAATGAACAGAAGCCCAGCTAGAATGCAGGAGGGAAACCGGCACCCTGACACACCTTAGCAGGAATGTCACATGGAGATGCTCCTGCCCCTCAGAATATCAGCTAGAGACGTTGCAACCCCTCGGGCTCTCAGCCTGAAACAGTCAGTCGCGGCAAAGTCTTCAAGCGCTAGCCCCCAACTGGCGTTTTCAAAATGGCAGCCACTGATGCTAAGAGCCAGCAACACACTGCCGCCGGAGCACAGCCATTTTGGGGATATCAGAACCATTTCTGCTACGCTTTTCTGCATCGGAGTCTGGGGCTGTTTTCCTTCTGGCTGCTGTGAGGGAGAGTGTACGCATGTTAGATGCATGAAGGCTCTCAGAAGAAAGAGTCACTCCTTTCCTCGCAAGGGTCTCTCCTTCCAATCCCACCTGACCAGAAGAGTTAGAACGAACATAGACACCTCTGGAGAGATCTAGAAGTGCCCTCTCAACTCTTTGGCTAGACTGGGGCAGAACAGCATTGCCGAGCACATGCTCACACGTCAATAATCTACGTGGCAGACAAAGAGCTGGGGCATTGTGTAAGATCTGATGATCCTTGCATGTACACATTGGGGATAGTGAGTCAGAGCAGGGAGCTGAGTTTACCTCTGTACCCGCCCTTGGTGAGACCAGCAGTGGAAGAGTGCACACCGTTCTGGTGGCCACGGTTTAAAGAGGGTGTTCAAAAACTGGAGGAGATGCACAAAAGTGCTGCAGAAATGATTTGAGGGCTGGGAAAATGCCTTACAGTGAGCGATGTAAAGAGCTCGATTTGTTTAGCTTATCGAAAAGAAGATCAAGAACTGACTTGATAACAGTGTATTAGTTCTTCACAGGGAGAAAATACCGTGTACTAAATGTCTATTTAATCTGGCAGAGAAAGGCAAAACAAGAACCAAGGGCTGGAAAGTGAAGCCAGGCAAATTCCCATTAGCAATGTAGCACACAGTTTTATCACTGAGGGTGATTTACGATTGGAACAAACTACCAATGGGAAGTAGTGGCTTCTCCAACTCTTGAGGTCTTCAAGACAAGACTGGATGCCTTTCTGGAAGATGGCCTGTGTTATACAGGAGGTCAAACTAGAGGAGATAATGGTGCTTTCTGGCCTTACAGTCTAAGCATCAAGGATGCAGCCATGCAAATAGCCCTAGAAAGGCTGCCATGAAAATTCCTTTCAGTGCTGCATAAATGACTGTCCAGGAGGCCTGGGGCTCTGTGCAGGAGACCAGGCAACACTGAAGGAGGGCAATAAAAAAAATGCAGGCATCGGGGGGAGACGTCTAGGGAAGGCATTTTTCCTGCAGAACCCCTACTCTGGTGGCACGTAAGAACTCGGCAGAGTCGGTGCCTTGTCCATCGACTGGACGAGGCACCGACTCTGTGATGCACTGGGAGAGGAAATCCATCCTGTACAGCTTAGGAGTTCAGCCGGAATGGAAGGAGGGTGAGCTGGCTGGGGATGTGAACGAGGCATGCTGGCCTCTCTCGTGCACCCTGCAGCAGCTCTGCCCCTGAGGACATGCCTGTCCTTTGGAGTTCCTACGCATGATAAGCATGGGCTCCACATGACGCGCAGGGCAAGCACGTCCCTCTGTGAGCCTCATGGCCCAGCCCAGCTGTGTCCCCTTTTCAGGCCTCCCCTGGCCCACTCCTGACTGTCAGATTCCTGCCTGGTGGCTGCTGTTGCTGCCTATCCCCTGGGAAAGGAGGGGAGTTTGGAGCAGCAGTTTGGGATGACAAGGAGGAAGCTTGTGGCAGGAGGCTGGTGAGAATGGGGTTCTCCATTGTGCCAAGCCTAGCCATGTAATTGCTGCCCAACTCAGCTCCAATGTGCCGCATAGTCCAAGACACTCACATACCCTTGGCATGAATCAGCTCCCCACATTCATACCATGTCTGAATTTGGCACGGGAGTGACACTGGCCTTTGAGGGAGGCCGCAGTGGTCTGAATATTCACATGTGTTCAGCATAACGGCAGGCAAGTTACAGCTGGCCCTGGTTACGAACTGCTATCCAAACTGCTTACGTCCATAAACTAGGGAAATAAATAAACAAACAGATGCTTGTTAATTGATTTAATTACCCACTAGCAAACAGGAGACCTGGTGCACATCAATACCAGATTTTTTAAAAAAGCAACTCACAGTAATTCTTTTCTATCTGTGAACCACACTGTTCTGTTCTGTTCCCTAAAAATAAGAAACTGGTTTTCAGTAAGGAGGAAGGAGGATTTGAAGATTTTTTGAGAGGGTGGAAATTAGATTTGAACCAATGGCAAATCCCCAGAAGTCAGGGCTGTTTAAAATCCAGGGTCAGCTCAGAGCCGAACTGCTCCATCACTCCAGCATTTATTAAAAGTTAACTTCCGAAAGGAGGGAAACTGCAGAAGCGGAGGGTAATTTTTTAAGCCCTGGAAAGGTAGCAACTGAAATGGAGCCAGAGGAGAGAGCACAATTGGGCTTTCAAAGGTTTGTATTAGACTTTTAGTTTTTCAGAAGATGCTCAAGCAAAAGCAACAAAAAAATCAGTCTCCCTGACAGCGACTAGAACATCTCCAAGCTTGACACCGTGGGTAAAAAAGCTGACAGTGACAGCCAGCCAGCGCTGTCAGGGAGCAGGGAGCATGCTGCCTCAATACAAACTCTTCTGCTGAGGAGCTGAACTGTCAACCACTTGCTACTTCTGCTTTTAAACGTCACACCGGATTTTCTTCCCCCTCCTGAAAGCCAAATATTGCAATCTTACCCTTCAGTGCTCACGTCAAAAGGCAAAATTCCATTCTCTGGCCTGGCCTATGCTATGAATTGCCCATGAGTATGAATGTGGTCCTTGGCCATTGTGTTAGTTGACCCAGTGCTGCACAGGATCAGTGTAAACAACCATTGTGGCAGCTAACACAACAGTTTGGACTGAAGCATAAACTTGATCACAATTGTGATATTTGGCTTTTCTTCCCTGCTAGGGCATTCTGGGAGTTCTGAGCCTCTTGGGACAGTAGAATGTTGGTGTAAATCTGGAGTAATGCCATTCATGTCAACTGAGTTATTCCAGCGTTACCCTGGTGTAACTGGGAGAAGAATCGGGCCTGAGATTCGCTTTGTGGATCTGAAGGAAGATCCCATGCCTGGCCTGCATCTGGTGCCCCTTAGGAAAGGGCTTGATTAGGCTTTCCTGTTAGTGGCCAGAGGCACAGAACAGTCCACATTACAGCTGGGTGGTAAATGGCTTTCCCATCCTTGGAAACTCTGAGATTTCAAATATTTCCCCTGCTACATATCAGGAGAGACCCAGGGAAGGTATTTTTTGCAAAACAATAGATGATAACCTGGTCTGCAATGGGGGAAGGAGCACCCTAGCCATCAGACTATCAGGCGTTCTCCTGCCCGCTCGCTCTGGTTTTGCCTAGAAATTCCACCCTGGACCTGAGAAAAGTGTCCTGTCCAAACTGATACCTTGCCATGAAAAGTCTGGCTTCAACGAAACAGCATTTTCTGACAAAAATCCATTTTGTTAAAAAGATGCCTGCCCGTCTCTAGTCCCCGCCCAGTCAATGGGAATCCTGCCTGAGTTCATCAGGACTGGTCTCTGGGGCTCCAACTCAGGTGCAGCATGAAGAGGAGCCACACAGTCCATATTTTACATGCTAGTTTACAAAAAAAAAATACTGTGAAAACTGATAGAAAAGGCTCAAAAGACTCAGATACCTTGGCAAGCCCTTGTTTCATCTGTCAGTTTTCCATTGTCTAATGAAAGAAAACAAATAACTCCCCGGACTGGCTGTATCCTACCTGTTCTGTAAGGCAGGTGAGTGGGCACATGAAAGCTGGTGCGGAGAGGGGTTTCCCTGGCTCTCCCATACGATTCAGAACGAGTGACCCGTGCCTGCAGCATGATTTGTGCAGCGTCCCTGTCGCATCGCGCCCTTGCCTCAACAAAACAACGGAATAACAGGCATTTGTAAAGCGTCGGTTTTTAAAAGTGCCCGATTACTTCCTGTTCTGGCAAATAGGCTGCACCGAGACAACAGTAAAGGTTCCCTGGGCACGGTTCTGAATCGGCGTTCAGTGCCATTACCTGCCTGATACCCTCCAAACATTTACCTACAGCCCCAGGGCAGGCTGGTTCGGAAAGGCTCCCCGTTTGCAGGCCCCTTGCTGCCTCGCTGGTGCACTGTAATCAGAAGACAATGCAGAGCAGGAGGTGAGGCGCTCGCTAGTTCGGGGCGTTCTCTGGCTGCTCGGGAGCGAAGGAAAAGATAAAGGTGTGGTGACCAGAAGAGCTAAGGGCAGTAAAACACAGAGCTGTGACATCTCCTTCTGCGAAGGGCAGCGAGGGGCTGGCTGAGCCAGGAATCCGACTGACCTTCCCCAACAGTACAGATCCTGCTTTATAGATGACAGGATGCTTCTGCAGCTATCTCCGTGTACCTCACTGCCATACAAAGTCCTCCTAAGGCTTTGCCTGCTGTAGCCAATAGAACCTGGGTTGGTCAGTTGTCACTCAGGGCTCTCCGTGATCACGTCAGGTGCTTGCAGGTGCTTATTTGTGGTCTGTTCCAATAAGAGCAAGAGCATCACAGTCACTCTCTGACTGGGAAGTTCAGCCCTTAGACACTAGTCTCAAGACCACAGAACCCCTCCAGCATATCTGTTGTCTGCCCTTGGGTTAGCTGCACTGATGCTGACCACAGTGGAGGTGGAGGTGTAAATTAGGAGGGACTGTTGAAGCCAATGGGATTATTTCAGTGCAAGGGAGATAGGAAACCCGCTGTGTAAATGTCTAATCTGGTATCAAAATGATAATCCAAGTGAGAGGACATATTGACTGAGGCTTTCAAAGTTACCTATGGGATTTAGATGTCAAATTGCCGTTTATTTTAATGGGAACTGGCCAGTCAGATTCCTTACACAGCTTTGAAAATCTCAGGGCTTGTCTGCACACAGCTTCTGTACTGCTTTAAAAGTGTGGTTTGAAGCCAGTATAGTTAAAGAGGCACAACCTGCTACTGCAGACATGGTTATATCATTACAAAGGTGCTTACACTGCAGCATCTTATTCCTGTAAATGTAAGGGGTATGTAGGGTATTGAAAACTTTGTTAAATTAGAAACTACCACTTTAAGTGTAAGGGGTTCCCAACTTTCCTGGTCTTGCTTGCAAGCTAGGTGGCTCTATAGGGAAGCATGTGATCTGGGACTTCAGCAATCAGTCTGTGAAGAGCCAGTCTAGAGCAAGGATGGCCTCTCTGCCTGAGGGAGCAGCCTGCTTTGTCTCTCTCTGTTTTTGTTTCTGGTGTGTTAAGGGTCTAGATTCTAAGAAATAAGGTAGTGTTATGTTGCAAACTTCCAGAAAGAGTATTTGATGTTTTTATCTTACTTCTCTGAGTGCATGCCATGAACATAACACAGTATGATGCACTTTTCTACTGATATAACTGAGTCCACAGTAAAGGTAGTACCACTTTAACTAATATAGTAAAAAAATCACATCCCTAAGCAAAATAGATTGGGACAAAACTGTGTGTAAATGAGGCCTCAGTCATTAGATACCAACCTAATAAGGATATTACTGGTGTTTTCCTTAAGATTTTTCACTCTCCAGTCTCTTCACTTTAAGCTCTGGAACACGTTCAATCATTTTCAGTGGACTTGACATGTAGGTGAAGACTGATCTAATGCTTTTGAAGAAGCTAGACTGAAATCTCCCAGTGTGCAGTTTGCAATTCTGTAAGCAAAAGAAAAGTAATTAGAAGAGTGAGGATTGTCTCAATTGATGAAATATTGGGTGGCCACTGAGCAAATAGTGTTGTCTGTTTGAAGGTGTGCAATTCTCTGCCATCTGAGTCTGA
Organism: Platysternon megacephalum; assembly: GCA_003942145.1. Classification (NCBI taxonomy): domain Eukaryota; kingdom Metazoa; phylum Chordata; order Testudines; family Platysternidae; genus Platysternon; species Platysternon megacephalum. The sequence goes on from QXTE01000346.1 coordinate 322,857, forward strand.
TTCATGTCTGAAGAGACTGTAATTCAAATGAGAAGAGACTGGACTAGCAACTTCCATGGAGTGTGAAAGACCGCTGAGCTATAATCAGGCTGAATGCTTTTCTTCATTCAAGGTCTCCATTTTTCCAATGAGTCTCACGTCAGAGACTTCAGCTGATTATCATAATTTTGGATGGATGAAAAGGTGTTAGGGCTTCTCAGGAGGGAGTTAAGACTCTGTACATTCCAAGCCCTGATTTCAATTTTGCCTCTCATCTGTTTAAATGAAGACTTGGCAGTTAAGGCATACTTATCCAGCAGTGCCATCACATTGCGTAGCTGCTGATATCTAGATCTGGGAAGATCGGTGATTACAGATGGGCAGGTTTTTTGGCAAATATTTAGTCCTGCCATGAGTGCAGGGGACTGGACTAGACGACCTCTCGAGGTCCCTTCCAGTCCTACGATTCTATGAAATAATCAATTCACCCCAAAAAAACTGATTTTGCGGTCACCTAAACTATTTGTGAGTTGAATTTGTTGAATAGTTTTGGCCATAAAAATATTCTCTTGAAAAACTCGAACCCTTTTGTTCAGACTATTTTGAAAAGAAACATTTCCATGTTTTTTGCTTTGAAACGGTGTTTTGTTAAGCAATTTGCCAAGTTTAAAACAACCAAACAAGCTAAGATGAAAAACGTGCACAAATGACCGGAAACACAATGAAAAGCTAAAAAAAAGTTTCTGATTTTTTTCCCCCCCAGAATTTTCAGTTTAGCTCCCAAACCGTAAAATCAATTATTCTCTAAGCTCTACTTCTGATGAGGCACCGAAGGCCCTGATCCTGCAATCGGATTCCCTCTCTGCCTGCTGTTACAGTCAAAAAGGCTCCGCATAGGCTTAAGGCTTGCCCATGCAGATCTCACTGCAGGATCCGAGCCAAGGGGCCAGCACTCAAGCTATATATTAATTAATTTTAAACTTATTTTGAACAAGGAAATGTCTTGTCTCTTCATTGTCTTTTATTTTCCCTGAGAGGGAATAATAGTTCAGACAGTTCTGTTGGCTTCAAGATCAGCAAGAACAAACAAACTAATTAAGTCATTCATTCATTAAATTAATGAATAATTAATTGACTCCTTTCTTTTAGTATTTAGCGAACAACCAATGCGGGATTTTGGATTAGTTTGCTAATGCACCCAGGTTTCCTTCGCCTCATCCTATCTTCCCTCTCATGTAGCAGTGTAACCCGCATACTTTATATTGCAGTGTTTTAGTTTGGGCAGTTCTACCCTTAAAATGCTGCATCAGCACAGCAGGGATGCAGCTGTCCCACTGTAGCGCTTTAATGAAGATTCTCTACACCAGTGGAAGAGAGCTCTGCCATCAGATTAGTTAATACACCACCGTGAGAGGTGGCAGCTCTGTCGGTGGGAGAAACTCTCCCGCCAACATAGCAATGTCTATGTTGATGCTTAGGTTGGGATAACTATGTCGCTCAGGGGCATGGATTTTTCACATCTCTGAGCAACGTAGTTATACCAAAGTAATTCTGTAGTGTCGACCTGCCCTTTGTTTCTGCAGGGGAGGGGGAGAGAAGCAGTGGGGAGGAAATGTATCTTAGCTAGATGCTCTGTAACTCAGAAAGATACACAGATTCCAAGGCCAGAAGGGACCGTTGTGGTCATCTAGACTGACATCATGTATAGCACAGGCCAGAGAACTCCAGACTAATTCCTAGAGCAGATCCTTTAGAAAAACATCCACTCTTGATTTACAAATTGTCAGAGATAGAGAATCCACCATGACCCCTGGTAAATTGTTCTAATGGTTAATTACTCTCACTGTTAAAAATTTACACCTTGTGTCCAGTCGGAATGTGTCTAGCTTCAACGTCCATTAGACCATGTTAGACCTTTCTCTGCTAGATTGAGAAGCCCATTATTAAATATTTGTTCTCCAGGTAGATACTTACAGGCCTGTGATCAAGTCATTCTTTAACTTTCTCTTTGTTAGCTAAAGACCCAGAAAATTTCCAGAACAGGGGGTGGTAGTTACCAGACATGCTTGGTAGCTGTTTCTGAAGCTGTGCAGGAAGTTTGCATTGTGGGCAATGCACCTGGCAGGTCACACCCTCTGAGAGCTGAGCCAATCTGAGAGCAAGGGGAGGGGAGGTTATTAACAGGGTTGTTAAAAACAGCCTTGTAGACTGAGTGGCTGCCAGTGCTTCTATATCCTGGGAAATTTCCCAAAATCTGGGAATTTTTGAGTAAAATGTTTGAATGAAAATTCCCAATTTCCCAAGTTGAAACATTTTACTCACAAATTCCCAGGTTTGGGGAAATTTCCCAGGATATAGAAGCACTGTAAAAAACTTTAGCTGGGAATTTTTCACCAGATTTGGGAAATTTGTTGTGCTAGGTTAGGAAAAGTTGGCATCACGATATAGAAGCACTGGTGGCTGATCGATGCAGGACCAAGTATTGTATCTGCTGTGAGGCTGGGTCCCAATCCCTGAACCACTTTGGATCCAGTGACTGTTATTGCAGCTCTGCTGAGGAGGGAAGCCCTCCATTAGGCTAGTGTGTGGTCCTCTGCTGTGTTTTACAGACCTAGAGAGAGAGCTGAGGGGAAGCATTTGTCACCCCTTAAGGCTGCAGAGCCTGGGGACCTAACATTGAGCTATCAGCTAACTGCTCTATACGGGGATTGTGTTAGGGAGGGGAGGGTTTGTGAATGCTTGCCTGACTTGCTGGGCTTGTGGGGAGAATATGGAGCCCTACAGAGTGAGAGCCTTATGTGGATCCAGGGATTGGATATTTTATAGGCTGATCCTAATCCCTGTACAACTTTGGGCACAAGCTTGTTTCATCAGCAGCTGAGAGGACCAGCAAGCTGTTAACCCAAAGGCTGGCATGCTGCTAGCGGTGGAGATCCCCAGACTGCTTGTTTGCTGACAGGATTCCGCAGTGTCTGAACGGACTGCCATGTTGCCATGAAGAGGCCAGGTGATGCACCTGACAGCCACACTATAAAGACTGAGAAATCATCTCTGAAAGATCCGAGGGTATGCGAGCTAAAGTATAGAAAATGTTATGTTGAAACCGTACGTTAGAATCTTTGTTGTCAGAAACAAAAGGGGAACCGTGTATAAGGAACACTGGTAGGTTTACTGGCTAGTGGCTTTTGTTTAAAAATTATTCATAGTATTCCAAATACTATTTACAATATTGTATACTATTTTCAATGTGTTTTGTGTGCATTAGATGTCTGTTTTACTAACAAAGTGGATGGTATTCTCTCTTTGAAATCGACTGGGAACTATCATGTCTGTTTACCAGGGTTTTACATACAATAGTCCTGAGGTTTAGGTTATGCTTTCTGAAAATAATGGACCTCTAGCCTGTGCTTCCACAAAAAGTTAAGCTCAGGTGCAGGAAGAAGGGGAGTGTATAGTTATATAGACTATTGCCTTAGCATCCCCGGTTCCCCGTTACAGTAGCCAATATAATCACTCCTCTTTGTCCCCAACCTGCTCCCAGGTGTATATCATGAGAAAATAGAACTGTATATAACACAACGAGACAAAGTCACAAACCACTGTGTTGCCAAAGCTCCTGGTTTTATCACAAGTCTTGCGATGTTTGGTGATTTTTCTTGAGGCTCCAGGAGTCATGTGACTACATCAGAATTTTAGCTTGTATTAAAATACAATTCTTTAGGTGCCTAACTCCCATGATTTCAATGGGAGTCAGGTGTGATACCAGCACAGTCTGCTCCTTGAATAGCCCAAGGGAGGAGGGGATAGGGAGTAGCTGACCCGAACCCAGAGAGAATCCCAGCAGACAGGTGCTGGGAATCAGCTGATCAGAACCTCATGATTGGCCCACAGTCAGCTGGAATATAAAGGAGAAGTCAGACATGAGGGTCGGGGGTATTTTCTGACAGGCTCCCCCACCCACTCATCCAGTGGAGCTTCCCAGGATTCAGAAAGGGTCCTATCCAGTAGCTGCCAGAGGACACCAGTCCGATCCCCTAACCAGACTGTTGTTAGTGTTACTTTTTATATACATTTTTGCTTTGTTTGGAAAGAGAATAAACAGAGCCCTGAAGAAAGAGACAGAAAGCTAGCTGGGGCCTGTCTGTCTATCAGCTGATGATTAGGGGCACCAGCCTACAGGTGCCTAAATACCTTTCAGGAACAGGGCAGAAGTTTCTAACCATTTTGGTTGGTGAGAAAAGCTTGAAATTGGAACCCTTGTGGCTAAAAGACTAGAAGGCAAATTAAAAGAATCCACATGTATTATTTATTAAAATCTCATGATTTCTTAAACCAATCTCATGATTTTTGTGGGGTCTGACTCCTTTTTTCATGCTGGGGGGCGGGGAGGGTTGATAATATTGAAACCATCTCTCTGGGAACAATGCAGGTTTTCAAAATTATTCACTGGTGCCACTGCAGTGAGGCAAAGCAGCTGTGAACTAGCCCAGTTATGTATTTATAGTGCTTTGCATTGCCAGAGCATGGCAAAGCAGCTGTACCATAGGAGTGAATCTGGCCTCGTATCTGTAGATTATCAGGGATGGCTCAGATTTGAAAAGAGAGGGACCTAAAGCAAGGTATTTCTTACACCTGGTTTGTGACAACTGAAATTTTGTTTAGCACCAATATTGTTCTTTGGAGACCTTGAGCCTGACCCTCAGTGGCCCCTTGCACTAAGTGAGAGGCACAGAAGGGCAACATGGCTGAGTGAATCTCTAGGTAGTCCAGAAATGGCATCAGCTCAGCATCATCCCTCGGGGCTGAAAACACGGTCAGAGTGTGCTGTGCTCTTAATAACCCCATCTGCCGGTATGGTTCCTGGAGACTATCAAGAGCCAGACACAAATTACAGCAGCCCTGAGGTGTCCCCACATGGCCCTGTGTGCCCAGCCAGCCCCAAAATCAGGGATGGAAAAGATGGTGGAAAGCACCTTGGTTCCTTCCATCCTGCTCTCATGCTGAGTGCAGCTTTGCCACATCCAAGAATTGAGCTGCTGATTTTCCGTGGAAGCTGAGGGTTAACTGCTCTCCTGAGGCAGGAATTTTTCTGAACTTTTAAGCAGCTGTTGAAGAAATCCTTTGCCTGTCCTGATATGTTCAAACATCATCAGACCCATCTTCGAGCCTGGCAGGTGATAGGAGGTAAGCGGTGGTATTGTAATTTCTCCTGGTCCTGCAAGATCACAGTCCTGCTGGCTTGTACAGCATTCTTCATAAGCTCAGGAAAAATGAAGATGTGTCCTCATTGTGGATGATTTTATAAGGTTTCCATGAAAAATCCAGTCGCTGCTCTGCTTTTCTGTCTTAATAGTTTTGCTGTTATCAGTAGCAGCTTGATTTCTGGACTGGATTAGGGAAGGAAGGAGTATCTTCTAGTTAAGGCATTGGACTGGGACAGAGGAGAACATAACAGCCATACTGGGTCAGACCAATGGTCCATCCTCTCTTCTGACAGTGGCCAATGCCAGATGCTTCAGAGGGAATTAACAGAATAGGGCAATTTGAGTCCACTGTCATCAGTCCCAGCTTCTGGCATTCAGAGGTTTAGGGACACCCAGGGCATGGGTTGCGTCCATGACCATCTTGGCAAATAGCCATTGATGGCCATATTCTCCATGAATTTATATAATTCCTTTTTGAACCCGTTATACTTTTAACTTTCGCAACATCCCATGGCAATTAATTCCACAAGTTGATCAGGTGCTGTGTGAAGAAGTACTTCCTCCTGTTTTAAACCTGCTGCCTATTAATTTCATTAGCTGCTCCCTGGTTCTTGTGTTATGTGAAGGGGTAAATAACTCTTCCCTATTCACTTTCTCCACACCCCATTCATGATTTTACAGACCTCTGTAAAATCCCTCTGGGGGAGGGATAGCTCAGTGGTTTGAGCATTGGCCTGCTAAACCCAGGCTTGTGAGTTCAATCATTGAGGGGGCCACTTAGGAAACTGGGGTAAAAATCTGTCTGGGGATTGGTCCTGCTTTGAGCAGGGGGTTGGACTAGATGACCTCCTGAGGTCCCTTCCAACCCTGATATTCTATGATCCCCCTTAGTTGTCTTTTTTCCTAAGATGACTAGTCCCAGTCTTTTTAATCTCTCCTCATATGGAAGCTGTTCCATAACCCTAATCATTTTTGGTGTCCTTCTCTGTACCTTTTCCAATTCTAATGTATCTTTTTTGAGATGGGGCGATCAAAACAGCAGGCGGTATTCAAGGTGTGGGCGTACTATGGACTTATATAGTGGCATTATATTTTCTATCTTATTATCTTTCCCTTTCCTCATGGTTCCTAACATTCTGTTCGCTTTTTTGACTGCTGCTGCACACTGAGCGGATGTTTTCAGAGAATTATCCACGATGACTCCAAGATCTTTTTTGAGAGGTAACAGCTAATTTAGACCCCATCACTTTGTATGTAGAGTTAGGATTATTTTTTCCAGTGTCCATTACTTTGCATTTATCAACACTGAATATCATCTGCCACTTTCTTGTCCAGTCACCCAGTTTTGTGAGATCCCTTTGTAACTCTTCGCAGTCAGCTTTGGACTTAACTATCTTCAGTATTTTTGCATCATCTACCAATTTTGCCACCTCACTGTTCACCCCCTTTTCTAGATCATTTATGAATATGTTGAACAGCACAGGTCCCAGCACAGATCACTGGGGGACCCCTCTATTTAACTCTGTCCATTGTGAAAACTAACCATTTATTCCTACTCTGTTTCCTATAACCAGTTACTGATCCATGAGAGGACCTTCCCTCTTATCCCATGACTACTTACTTGCTTAAGAACCTTTAGTGAGGTTCCTTGTCAAAAGTTTCCTGAAAGTCCAAGTACACTGTGTCCACTGGATCATCCTTGTCCACGTTTGTTGTCACGCTGTGACAGAGCGCTATCTGTAGAACTCTGATTAATCGGGTAACGAAGAAGATTACAGACTTAATTGGAACCAATTAACCTGTAGTGGTGGGGATTTTTGACACTTGGGGACAATGGTTGGGCTAATGAAGTAATTACCTCAGTAAGGGTGGGGTATATAATTGGCAGGACCAGGAAGTAAAAGGGGAGTTCAGAGAGAGCTGGACATGGAAAGCTGGTGGAAGGCCCCTGCTGGCATATGCCTGCGCTGTGTTATACAAAGCTTGGAATCGATAGATTATAGGTCCACATGGGGAAAAGAAACGGCCTGTTGGATGTTGTGAATAAGAGACCATGCAAAGGGGCCAGCCAGCGCAGCGCACCCTGTAGCTGAGGGAATGCCCTGTGACACACCCTCAAAGAACTTTAATAGACTTGTGAGACTTGGCTTCAGTTTCTTGGGAAGCCCACACCCTTCCTGTGTGACCTCGTGCTGGTCACTATATTGCTCTGTGCCTTAGTTCTCCATCTACAAAAAGGGGATAATGGCTCTTCCCTACCGCACAGGGGTGTTGTGAAGATAAAGCCAGTTGTGACTGTGAGAACCTCAGACACGATGATGGTAGGGGCCACCTAATGATCTAGCTGGGTTGTGGTGCTTGCTGCACCTGGTCAATCGTTTTGAAAGAAGAAAACAACCTCCTCTTTAAGGGTCGTTAAAAGAAATTCAGGTTGGCGCCGTCTAAACCATGTAGCATTCCCACTAGCCTCACAGGACACGGTCGAGACCATTGACAATATCTCCACATCTTTCAGCAAGACGTGTGACTTTCCCCACCTGTTCCTTCCAGCCTCTGTCTGCATATTATTTATCTGTTTGTTTTGATTTCTGAAATGTGCCCATCCTGTGCTCTGGTTTCCAACATGCTGCTGCTTGTTCAGATCACATTGGTTTTGGAAAGCATCCATTTCACTGTCTATTTTTGGAATGGTTGCATTCAGTTCCTTTTGTAATTCATGCTGGTTGGTATTCACACTTCTCTAAAGTATCTGACCATCTTATGACATTTAGTGTATTTATCCTCACACACACACACACCCCATGAGGCAGGGCAGTGCTCTAATCACCATCATCCAGATTGGAAACTGAGGCACAGAGACTAAGGACTTGACCAAGGTCAGACAGGAAGTCTGTGGCAGAGCAGGGAGTTGAATGAGGTATCCTATGTCCTAAACTAATACCCTAACCCCTGGACAATCCTTCCTCTTAGCTGTCAGGAGCTGCATAGTTTTCCTCGTGTGATGGCTGGGGTGGGAAAACCAGGCTACTGTTTTCCCAAGTTCTGTACCTCAAAGCTGGTGAGACTCAGTGCTAATACCCAAGAAGTGACCTTCCTTTGATTTCACCAGAGGTGCTGGGGTTCCTTTTCCTGCCAATTTGCTCTTGCCTCTTCCACAAAGCTAGTCAGCAATTTTTGAATGTGTTGGTTTTCAGAGAGTGGAGGGTAGTGGAAAGAGAGCTCTTTAGTCTGTGTCCATCTGCTTTGATGACTCTCTACCCCGTATCCCTTCTAACTAGAATTCTTGCATAACACTTTGTTTCTATGCAGCCTGGCGGAGTGAATACCTTCCATCTTTTGCAAACGCTTTAGTCTCTCTGTGCCCATGCATCGCTGCTTGGAGTGTAGTCAATCAGCATATGCTTTAGTGGAGTCACCAGCTGAGCTGCAAATGCAAACACCACGTTGCAACAATGGAAACAAACTGAGCTGGAGACTAGTTCCCCACCATGTGTTCATCTCACTGAAAACCAAGCTGCAGCTCCTCAATCGTGATTGTTCCACCGACCTGCCTTCAGCCTGTTAGAAAAGTTTCCTGCAATCTATTTACTTTTGGACAGATGATGCACTTGTTCAGCTTCTCCCTTAGGCCTGCTACCAGGTTCTAAATGCCCACTTCTTCCCAGGCTCCCCTGCCCACTTGGCCCACGTTGTCTCTGCAAAACAGTGCCTCCTATAAACCACACCCTCTAGGCCCATACCTTGTGGGTCTATTGGTCCTGCCTCTCTGGTACTATGGGCTCGCTCACTCCTTGTTTCAGTAGGTGAATATGCTGGTATAGAAACTGCGTCTAGTATTCAAATGTTTCCACTCTAGCCTGTAACCTGTGAGTCACTCTGTGCCCAGCCATGCAAAAGGGAATCTTCCCAGACTTTAGTATCACAAGACCTGGAACTAAAACTCCACTTTCTTCATCACTCTCTGTCTCTCGCTCTGTACTAGGGAAGAAAATAAACCCCAGCCATTGGTACTTGCTGACATTGTACAGCACTTTCAGACAGGCAAACGAGGATCTTTAAAACAAGGAAAGGGCGGCAAGTTCATCTCATTAAAATCTGTTCTCTGACTTCTCTAAAGCTATTCGTTCGTTTCACCACAGAACTTCCTCGCAGGGTCACAGAGTCTCTTAAAACCACTGCTGTTCACAGTGGAGCCACGTTTTTTTAATAGGCAGTTTTGGAATCCGGTCAAATTTTAAATTCTGAGTTTAGTAAAAATGTACCTACTTTTCATCTCCATCAGTTAGTTCCTGCTTACAGTGGGCAAAAACGAGGTGGTGTCGCATTCCTTGTGCCTCGCTGTTGGGTTAAAACCTCACTGATACAATCTGCCTAGGTTCTCCTAGGGCTCCACTCGCTGATAGGATCTGCCAGCCTGACTGGTGCTCGATAGCAGGAATAGCTAAACTTTGTTTATCAGAGTACGTTTCAGCCCCTGGAAAGGTGCAGTCTAGAGCTTGAAATTCTCTGTCGGCTCGAAATGCTCTGCATTTCACTCCAGCTTCATCTTACGCGAAAGGAGACAGTCAGGGCTGTGTTCCGGGGCTGGGCCTGGCTGGGAGTGAGGAGACCTGCATTCCACTCCCTGCTCTTCCCCAGATCTGCTGGGTGACCTTGTGCAAGTCACTTCGCCTCCCCGTGCCTCTGCATCCCCTCCTAGATGACCTTTGTCTGGTCCATGTAGCTTGTGAACTCTCCGGGATACAGGACTATGTGAGGCTAGAGCTCGGCTGGGGTTTACATGCTGCTGTAATACAGATAATGGTAATAGGCCTGCACTATGAAATAATCTCTTCTGAGACGCTAGCGAAGGCTGTGGTGTGATGACAACACCTGTAAAATATAAGTCCTATCATTATTATAGGGCTATAGGCCAGAGCCCTGGGTACAGCCAACAGACACTGTTTTCTATGCCCAGCAGAAGAAGAGGTTTCAGCTTTTGGAAGAACTAGCCTATTAACCTGGAGCACTTGTGAAAGTGTCTCCTTTTTGTGCCGTGTGGTTTACAGCGAAATATGGAGGAGTGGTTCGTTAGCATATTTTATTATTTGCCTACTAGGAGACTATGGAGATCAAGGCTCTTTGATGGGAAATCCGGCTGGTATAATGACAAGGATTAAGTGTCAGTACAAACAGAGGGTGAGCACAGACCCCTGGAATGGCAGTGCCACCTTCAGAGGAAGACCTGTTGCTGGGAGACCATTACCACAAAGTGTCAGGATAATAGCTGTGTTTATTTTACGTAAGAGCAGCTAACTAATGAACAGCCTTAAGAGACATTGAACAGAGGTTTCAGTGATATTTTAAAGGCTGGGTGAAACATTCAGGGCTAGATTGTGCCATACAGGGGGCAAGGCAGAGAGCTCTCAAGACCACGGAGGAGAGGACTGAAGTCTGGCCAATGGAACCTACAGACTAGTAAGTGCACCCCAGCAGCCCGATGGGATGAAGATCCCTTTGTACCCCTATACTGGGCTGCCCTGTAGAGCAGTGGTTCTCAACCCAGGAGCAGCTTGCGGCCCAATCAGCACACAGCTGCGGCCCATGTGACATCCTCAGGGCCATACAGGTAGTATATATATTGTGTGGTCCACATAACACAGAGAGCTGCATAGGCAGCCCACAATGGTAAATCGGTTGAGAACCACTGCCATAGAGGTTGAGTTAGGAACTGCTCATGTTGATCTTCTATGGTGACTGACAAAGCCATTGCACAGTAGATAAGAGTCTACCACAGCTAGTTGCTAGAGGAGTTGTTCTTTTAGCTGAAGATGGTAGAGGCTCATGCTCAGAGTGCTGCAGGTCCAGTATGCAAACCCCAGTGTCTGCCCCATGGAGCTACTATAAACAATCCTTCCCTCCTAGCCATGCATATGGGTGTTTGCTGGGAACTCACCAGTGACCAGACCCCAGAGGCTCTACAGTGCTAGGTAATATGCCAGGCGTACCGTGAGCTCGGAGACCATTATCTGAACAGGTGTAACATACTGCAGCACTCACCGTGAGTCCATCGGGTGGGCTTGTGCACATTCAGGTGCAAGTTTAGTAGCCAGATTGAGGCATTTGGCCCTACTTGACAAGTGGGTTTTTTGCACACACACAAAAGTGTTATTCCATTACTAAATCCCATATAAAATACATACTGGGTCATGGGCTGGACTGTGACATTGTTCAGAGTAGAAAGAGACAGGTGGGGAACCCATTCATGGTGCAACAAAGGACTGAGCATGGTAGAAAGGGCCTGCTTAAAATCTCTCATTTCTTTCCAGAGCAACTTTAATTTACAGAGAATGAATAACCTGTTTAGGGACTACGGAAATCAGGCCTTTCAATGTAAGCATACCCCGCAGTACTGTGCTCTCCTAACACCTGTTAATATCATCTCAGATTTAAAGTTTGTGTTATGATGTATTTTGGGAGTCAGGTAAACTAAGGACAATTTCCTTCAATAGAAATGTGCTTTCAATGTACATATTGAAAGTATATTTCAGTGTAAATTAATAAGTGCCATCTGCTTACCTCTGATGGAATGAGAATGTTGTCTTGTAACAGGCTATAAACAAGACTAAATTTTAAAAGGTAACACCTGCTGGTATGTATTACTGTCATTTATTTCCAAACATCAGAAGCTTATTTTGGGTGGGAAAAAAAGCTTATGTATAATCTCCTCTTGACACGGATGCTAATTGGAGTTATATGGGTGCATTGACAGAATATATCATAAAGGGAGACGCATTGATGTGAGCAAGTCTGAGATCTAATGGGAAAGAAACTGAACTTGAGACCCATAGCTTAAGCACTGTGGAGGAAAAGACCCCCACCCCCCCAATTGTCTAGGACTTTATTTGTGGGCCCGGGGCCTGTCTTGTAGCTAACAGGCCCAAAGCCTAAACCAAACGGGCTGCGTCCCCAGAGAAGGGGGAGCGGGGGGCGGGGGGGGGAGAAGGCCAACAAAAAGCCCCAGAAAAACAGGAACTATTTGTAAGATGTAATGCTATAGGCTTTTGAAATATTGTAGCTGCTTGAATAAGATAAAAATGTCACTGATAAGCGTGAGCTTGCATATCTGTAACCCCATGCCCCCTTATACCTGTTGTGTAACTACCCCATGATATCATTGTGCCCCATGACTTGCGTGGTGTAATGGTACCCCATAAAAGGTATGGTTGCTAAACACTGGAAAGTACCAGCTGAGACCCTAACTCTTATTACACCCATAAAAGGTATGCTTGCAACCGCACTGGAAAGTACCAAAAAGACCCAAGAAGACCCTAACCCTTGTCATGTGGTAACTCCAAATCAGGGCAATCAATGATCTCAGTGTGTGATGTATTTGCAGTTTCTTGTCTTTGCGGTTTTTTTCTTTATATACTCGAGGGAAGCTTTGTATCAGGGGGCGCAGTATCCATTCTGCTACCCCCCCCTCCCCCCAACACGTTGGTGTGTGTTCAATAAACGGGCCTCAGGCTTGAGTCTTTGATCAAATTATTGCCTAGGGTGGTTTTTCCACGACAGCTCACTGTGACAGGGCGTATAGACCCCACATTGACAAGGATGGCGCCAGGGAGGCCTTGACGCCCTCCCCTCCAGCCCTCTCAATGATGTATGGTAGGGAGGCGGCCTTTAAAAGGGAGGAAACTGTAGTTAGCTGGGAGGGGAGGGGGGAGCAGGACTACCCTAAGCAGGAGATTGCCGGAGTGATTCCTGGAGCAGCAGCAGAGAACTCCCAGCCAGGAGACCTCCACTCTGACCCTACGGAGAGTGCAGTAAACTCCCAGGATGAGCCAGAGAGACTAAGCCCAGTTCAGCAGCCCAGGCAGAAGGATTTCTCCAAACCCACTATGCGTGCGCTGTATTGGGAGCACCATGGACTTTCCCCCCCTGCTTTGAGGGGCCCCGGGAAGGGAGAACCCTCGAGTGCATTGGGACATTTGAGTTCCCTTTCAATCCCCCATCCGGAGAGACTTAAAAAGGCCCACAAAGGGCAGGGTCCCATTGTAAGTAGTAAGGAAGTGTGCTGGAGCCATCCAGTGTGGATAACTGGGTGTGGTCAGGTTCTCCTGCCATCTGGGAGAAAGACCTCAGGGGACACTTTTACACGCACCCTTTCCCAGAGCTCCAACTGGGTGGGCACTCTGGGTTTACAGTTCACTTCTCTGGGGCATGTGATGGTGAAGCAAACAGGCACATGGACTTTGCATAGGGTTGAGACAAGGCGGGTGAGGTAATATCTCTGAATGGACCAACTCCTGTTGGTGGAAGGGACAAGCTTTCGAGCTACACAGAGCTCTTCTTCAGGTCTGGGGAAAGTAATCCGAGCGTCACAGCTAAATACAAGGTGGGACAGATTGTTAAGAAGAAGGGATTAAACACACACTGCAAGGCATCAGTTAAAGTGAAGTGGGCAATAACACCACTGAAGTCCGAGGACCAGTAGTGGCGCCAGCTTTTTCGCCGCCCTAGTCGGCGGAAGGTCCCGCCCCCAAAATTACACCGACGACCGGGGCACCGGCGCCCCCCAAATGTTCACGCCCTAGGCGACCGCCTAGGTCGCCTAATGGGTTGCGCCGGCCCTGCCGAGGACAAAAGGAGGGTTAGTAGGCTACAAACTGTAATGAGCTATAAAACCAGTTGAGCCCATGACTAGGGACTTGTCTACACTTAAAATACTACAGCTGTAGCGCTTCAGTGTACACACCACCTACGCTGATAGGAAGGATTCTCACATCAGCATAGGTAATCCACCTCCACGAGAGGCAGGAGCTAGGTCAACGGAAGAATTCATCTGTTGACCTAGCACTGTCGACGCTACACAATTAAGTCAACCTATGTTAGATCGACATACAACCACCACAGTATTTACTGCAGTTTTTCATGTCCAAACTATCCTCCTCCTGCCGGCAGTGCACATCTTCACCAGGAGCTCATGCAGCGACTTAAGTGGGGCAGTGTGGGAGGCTGAGAGCTGGGAGCCTGGCTGTCAGCTCCACACGGAGCTCCCAGGCAATGTAAGTAACGCCGTATCCACACAGACACTGCGTCACCCTAGCTAAGAGCTACGCCTCTCGTAGAGGTGCAGTTATTAGGTCAGTATAGTGGGGGACTTACTCTGGCGGGAGCAACACTGTAGTGTAGACACTTACAGACTTAGGTCAAAATAAACTGCCTTATGTCAACCTAACTGTAGTGTAGACCTAGCCTTAGATTGGCTTAACTACGCTGCTCAGGGGTGTGGATTCTTCACACCCCTGAATGACGTAGTTATGCCACCTAGTTTTCCAGTGTAGACCCGGCCTAGCAGAGTTATGAATTTAAGTTCCCAGGCTTGTCTTTTGAAGGTGTTGTGCAGTTTCCTTTGAGGCCATGGTGGAGAGGTCAGATATAGAATGATTGCTTTGGGAAAAGCGTTCTCCCACAGGTGAAAGGGTGTTTTTTGTCTTCTCATTTTTGTGTGTGAGTTCATTTGATACACTGGATGAGGTTCACCAATATGATAGGCATGTGTATAACCCATGGATCTTGAAAGGTGTGTTGTGGGGGGTGCTGATCATTATAGCAGTGGAGCTATGTCTGCTGGTTGTTCTGTTGTTTTGGCAGGGTCTGGTGCCCCTTTGAGTTGGTGTGTCCTGGTCCATGGGGAGCTTGCTTCTGATGATGAGCTTGGTAAGGCTGGGGGGCGGGTAATTTGAAGACCAGAAGAGGGGGTTCAGGAAAGATTTCTTTCAGGATGTGGTCTCCATTAAGCATGGGTTTTAACTCTTTAATGATACTCTGTATGGATTCCACTGTAGGGGGTAGGTGACAATTAGGGGTGTGGAGTTATAGAGGTTTTTTTTTTCTGTACTGAAGCAAGTTTTCAGGGTATTTGTATGGCCCATTCCTGATGTGATCTACTTCTCTGGTGGAGTGTCCTTGTTTGGTGAAGGCAGTTTTAAGTGTGCTAAGGTGTGTATCCCAGACATTCTCCTCTGGACATATTCTGTGGTTTCTGAGTGCTTGGCTGTCGATAACAGATTTCACAGAGTGTCTGGGGTGGTTACTGGATCCATGGAGTTAAGTGTGGTGATCTGTGGACTTCTTGTATATTGTCATTTGTATAGTTCCAGTGTTGAAGCTGATCATGGTGCCCAGAAAGTTGGTGCTAGTGTGGGAGTGTTCTAGAGAGAGCTTGATGGATGGGTGGTGGTTGTTGAAGGGGTGGTGGAAATCTATGAGGAAGTTTAGGTCATCTGTCCAGAGGATGAAAATATCACCGATGTATGTCAGGGATATCATTGATTGTGTAGTGCATTTTTCATAGACAAAATAATAAATACATCGATAAGCATTTCCCTGCCTCAGTTTCCTCATCACTCTGGAGAGTTCTTTGGGTTTAGGGCAGAGTCCAGGGTCCCTCTCTCCTACACATGGCTTCTCCTCTGTGTTATGGAGTCTCTTTTTCAACTAGCTTCCTTTCCCTTGGCTGGTCTGCAGTTAAACAGGACACCCTGCTACAAAAGCATGCTCTCTCTCCTGCCCAAAGCTTCCTGATCCCGCTCAAGTTTATATGGCCCATCACCATCATCTGGCTCCTTTGTCTGCTGTTAGGGATTTTCCATTCTCCAAACTGCAGCCCACTGTAGAGGAAATGGAGGCAACTGGTTTTTCTAGCTTCAGCCAACCCACGTCCCAAGGTGTTTCCACCTGAATAGGCAACCATTAAAGTCAAATACTGATCATTGTCCTTGGTCTGGAAGGGATGTGCTACAGCCCTGACAGCAGATGGGTGCCTCTACATTCATGAGCTGTTCCTCGATACAACAATTTCATAACATCAGTCAGGATTCATAAGTTGTATGAGGACAGATTCTCCAGATGATCTCACCTAGTGATGACTCACATTCCCAGACTAGGAGTCCCTGGACAGAAATAGCAGGATGTGCTTCAGGTCAGGATTCTAATCCACTGGCAAAACTGTGTGGGACCTTATAGACTGTCATAGGAAAGGATGGTAGTGGTCATGCGTATGGGGCACTGACAGACCTATGTGGGGCAAGATTGCACGGCCCCTGCCATCACAGTACATGACTCAAATAGCGCTATGAATCTTTCACCTGCATCAGCACTACATATATATAATTTTTTTAAAGGGATATAGCCATTAAGGGGTTGGTGAGTATTTTTTTTCCCCATCTGGCCTCCTAATCTGGTGGATGTTAACATCAATGCATTAGATCAATCAATGGGCTAGTATGTAAGTGTCCTTTGTTTATCATTTTCAAGTACTGTCAGAGAACTCTATCATCCATATGAAATTTTAAGATCGGGAGAAAAAAAGGAAAAGAAAAGGGGATCCTAGGCACAAGGTGTCACTTTAGGCTAAACATTCAGTGAATTTTCCAAAAAAGAGGAGGCGGTTTTGTAACTGTGCAGCCGCAACAGCTCAACCAATTGGCAATCCAACCAAGAATGGACCACCTTACTCCTGACCTGAAAGCTGGCAAAGGTCCCTGTGCTCCCACACAGAGCGAGAGGCCTACATGAACTTTGCAGGGGATAAGCTGCTGGTGTGTTGAGACCACGTGTGTTTGTACAATGCCTAGCACAATGAGGTCACGGTCCATGAGTGTGGATCCTAGGAACTACAATACAAATAATAGATCTAGGGTCCCTTCTGTGTCCATTTGATTGGGCTACCCTGTCTGCAAGTGCTGAGGTAGAGCACGTTCACATCAAGGCATTGCTGCTGATACCTGCCTACAGCTATAAACAAGAAGCCAGGCAAGACCACCGTCCATTTGCCAGGATGCTATTGGCACTCTACACCAGTGCCTCCTTGTAGATACAGCACAAAGCACAGCAAACCACCCCACCCAGCTGCATCAGTCTATCCTAGCCCTCTCCCGTGGATAGCATAGTTTGGTCTCCTGCCCTGTTAGATGCATGTCGTCTCAGCACTGGCCTTTGTTTGATCATTATTGCTGCCATCTTACAGCACATTGGGGGCCATCTTGTTTTAATGGGGTGTCTATAGCACCTGTGCTGTCCCAGGTCTTGAACCCAGGCCTGGGAGTCTCCAGAGAGCTGCCACATCCTGGCCTTCACCCAATAGCTACTGAAACTGGGTGGGCTGAGAAGCTAGTAGGGCTATAGCCCCAGCCAAGCACCACCCACGGGAGCTCTGATTGGAGGATCCCCCGGCTCCACCTATTGGTCCAGCTACACTGTTTGAGCCAGGAGGAGGAACAGGAAGTTTGTCTGAGCAACAAGGCAGTTTCCTGTTGTGCCTGCCTCCCGCACCCTGCCCTGTTACTGGTTCCCACTCGGTTCCTGCCTTTGCTCCTCTTCCCATCATGCTTGATCCTTGCCTCTCCTCCTGCCCGTACGCCTCGCCTCCCATCCTCAGGGACCAGTCCTGGCTCCACCCCCAGCTCTGACTTCCAACCCTGACTCCTGTTTGACCCTTGGCTCCGGCGTTTGATATCTGACCCTGCCTCTGACCCTCAGCTTCGATTCCTGGTTCTGGTCACTGGCGGTTGACTCTGCTGCTGACCCTTGGCTTCATTCCTGAGCCTGGATGCCTGCTCTGCCCACTAGACCTGACTGCCTACATCCCGGTCCATAACAGCACCCCGCGCCTTTGCACTCTCACTCGCTCCAGTTTAAAACCTACCGAGACTCTAAATGACTCTTGATTTCTAGTGATTTACAACCAACCCCCTGCCTCTTGGCTTCCCTCCACCCCTTTCCTCCCCCCAAAATCCTGGGTGATGCAATTAGGCCTTAATGAAACATTACCGGTGACTCAGGCCTACTGGCTGTTGTGAATGGCAGTGGCCCAGCACAGGATTGCTATGGCAGGCATCTGGAATGGAAATAGCTGGCGTGGGAAGGGCCTATGACAGACGCACGGCACTGTTTCCCTTCGGCAGGCAGGGATCCAAGCGATAGCCTGGTTTGCACTATTTTCTAAATTTGGGGTGGAGGGAGTGGGCAGACAGCTCAGAAGAGGGGTAGCGAGCCAGTCCCAGTACACGAAAGCTGGCACTCCCCTGATTGGTGGAGACTCTCTGGAATGCAGTGGGTTATCTCGTGCTACTCATCCTAGGGGCCCGGCAGCTGCAACAAGATGTCGATCTCAGCTAGATTTCCTGGCAAAAATATTTTTACGACGTTCAGAACATAAACTTGGGTGGTGGTGGGGAGGGAACGGCTGCTGCAATTCAGACCACATCAGAGCGCTGTACAACGAAAGCTGCCTGGACTGGTTTGAATCAGAGCGAGAGGACGGGGTGTGGGGAGGAAATGTCATAGTCTGAAGCTGGCAAGACCCAGAGTGGAAAGCTTGTTTGGGATGAAAGGTAAATAAATACTGGGATAAACTGACTCACTTGGGAACTTCAGGCTCTCGCGCACCAACTGTGCTGTTTATTTAAAAGCAGCAGAAGATGGTCAAAAGAAGAGAGAGCAAAAAAAGCAGGAGGGAAGGAGCCTGGATTTGTTTGTGAAACAGGAGAAATTTTGGCCTCTCTCTAAAATTAGGTCAGATGCTGCCTGAAGGTCCATCCCTGACTTCGCCATTAAATAGCCCCGAGGGGTGTTTTTCTATCTCCCCACAAGAAGGTCTGGGTTTGCCTTTGCACCAAGAAGTAAAATTATCCTTTTCTGTGCCTTGAAAACAAGGGGTAGATGTGCTGCCCCATGGAAGCTAGAGGGAGTTCCAAAGAGCCAGGTTTCACCCAAGGTTCCTAGGCCAGGTTGTGAGCCCTGGACTCACACTGGTGGGCAATCACTGTCAGGAGCCGCTCCAACTGATGAGCGGTCACTCACACAAGAAGTCCAATTGCCATCAATGGGCCAACAGAGTTCACAATCTGGCCCTCTGACCAGAGCTTTCTTTTCGTTTGCAGATGACACTAAACTGGGAGGAGTGGTTGATACGCTGGAGGGTAGGGATAGGATACAGAGGGACCTAGACAAATTAGAGGATTGGGCCAAAAGAAATATGATGAGGTTCAACAAGGACAAGTGCAGAGTCCCATGCACTGCTATAGACTAGGGACCGAAAGAATCCCATGCACTGTTACAGACTAGGGACCGAATGGCTGGGCAGCAGTTCTGCAGAAAAGGACCTAGGGGTTACGGTGGACGAAAAGCTGAATATGAGTCAACAGTGTGCCCTTGTTGCCAAGAAGGCTAATGGCATTTTGGGCTGTATAAGTAGGGGCATTTCCAGCAGATCGAGGGATGTGATCATTCCCCTCTACTCAGCACTGGTGAGGCCTCATTTGGAGTACTGTGTCCAGTTTTGGGCCCCACACTACAAGAAGGATGTGGATAAATTGGAGAGAGTCCAGCGGAGGGCAACAAAAATGATTAGGGGGCTGGAGCACATGACTTACGAGGAGAGGCTGAGGGAACTGGGATTGTTTAGTCTGCAGAAGAGAAGAATGNCCTTTCTCGCAGGGATGCTGTGGAATAAGATCTCTTGGGGACTGAGGTGCGAAGATGCCACAGTGATGAAGGTCATATAAGCGCCTATCTAAAGTGACTGTAGGACATTGGCAGAGCTATCTATTTAAGCACCATGTAAGCAAACAGGGCCAGTTGCAAGGCATTTGTCTGTGTTGGGGACAAACCGGGGGAGGGGGGAAGAGGAGTTTGCTGTGACCATGAGCAAACCATGTGATCTTCCTATTCTACACAGTTCCCATCTGCCGTGAGAGGACAACGCTGCACTGCTAACCCTGCTGTGGAATAAGGATAATACTGTTCTCTTGCCCACAGAGTGTTATGGGGCTTAAATAATTGTTGGGAAGGTGCTTTGAGATTAAAGGAACTGCCTAAGAGCAAAGAGATGGTAATATGAGCCTATCGGTCTCCATGGCACTGCAGATGTAAACTGTGATTTGAACCCAGCTCTCCAAATGTGATGGGCTAATGCACTACACCAACCGTGCAGGGTGTCCCCAATCAACTCCTTCTCCACTCCACAGCCTGGTCACATTGCTTGTTCATTATTAAAAATGCTGCAGCTTATTTACCGGGTAGAGCCAGGAGGAGACGCCAGTAATTTTCCACTCCCCCTTGTTACCAAGCAGAGAACAAGTATTCAAAACTTGGCTCATATCCACTGTGGGTTCACACCTATTGCTTTTGCAAGGCATGTGATGATGATAATCCCGGAAGGCAAAGAAAGGCCATTGCTCTGATTCACATAGCATGCTGCAAGCTGCCTCGCTTTGTTCACATCGTTTTAGGTTCCCGGGCTGACTTTCAAGAGGGAAGGTAATTTTAATAAGATGCATGTCAGCTCTTCAGGTAATCGTGTCTAGTCCCTTCCCCTTTTCTCCTCCAGAGCCTACAGCATGTACAAGATCTAAAAAAATCTTTTTGCATGTTGGCTGTGGCATTTCCTCATTGTTCAAGATGGATCGTTTCGGAAAAAATCTTCCATATGGTTGGCAGGATTTTTTTCTTAAATTTTTTTTTTTTTTGCTTCTACAACTGTTACAGGAAAAGATATTTCCCTCCCCATTTGACATATATATAATCTTCCAGTAATACACAACTGCCAGATGGCACTGCAAAAAGGATAATAAATATGTCAGCAGCCTTCTACAGTTAAGTTTGAACTTTGAAAATGACTACAGAGAAGATGGGGGGAGTTGGATTTGATTTGGGTTTCAAATGTAATATTTCATCAAAGGGAGTGAGGTGACTTGGGAAACAATCTCTGTCTGCCCAGATCTTGAGCAGTTGGGTTTGGGGGTGCAGTTGCGCCAAACTAATCTACCTTCACATTCATTTTCCTTTCACTTGGATGCACCAAGCCCTACCTCCTGGCAATTTTTGCTTCAAAAATACAATTTTCCAGGAAATATTCAAACTTGCAACGTTATAGCGAGTGTGAAATGTGTGTGATTTCTTATCTGGCTGTGTTGTAATATTGCTGTCTGCTTTGAATGAGGGGCAGCACACAGGAGCTGCATCGCCCCAAGAGTGTAGACCAGAGAATGAACTAGGACTCAGTCCAAACTCTTTCTCTGCTCCTCCTTGCTTTGAGGAGTAAAGTTCTTCACCCCCAGCAAGCTACTTTGGCCCTTGAGCAGGGGCAGAGCCAGAACTGCTCCGATGCCAGCCAGCCTAGCTTCTCACAATGGGATGTATCTGCCCACCACAGGGGGGAGCAGGAAGTGCTCTCCAGAGTTGCAATGGGAGCAGGGAAGAGCAGGGGTTGGGGGGGTTATTTCTGCCATCTTCCTCACGGCAGCTGAAAAATGGCTGAGACAACTAAAGCTGATCAGGAAAGATTTTTCTCATCCCCCAAGAATTTTCAACATTTCAGTTTTTTTCCCTGTGACGGGGCGGGCCGGCCCCGCACTGGTATAGCAGGGGTTAACCCTTCTTTGCTANCATTTTTTTCCCCAATAGAAGTAATGGTGAAATCTCAAATTTTTGCACACTCACAATACAAAAAAACAATGGTTTGAATCAATTGAAACATTTTGATTGAGGTCAATCAAAACATTCCATTGTGATTTTTTTACTGTTTTTCCATTTAACCTTTTTTTCTAGTGTAAATTTACTAAAAATTTTAAATGAAAAATCATTTTGACTCAGAACTAAAACCTTCTTGTCTAACAATCACTAAACTTTTTTAAACAACAATTTTTCAAGTCAGTTATCTCATCGAACCTGATGNCTGGAGCCGGCGCTGCCACCGGGGGAGAAGGACGCACACCGCCAGCTCCTGCAGAAGGAGAGCCAGTGCGCCAGGACCGAGAGGTCAGCCGAGCAAAGGCCGGACTGGAGACTCCGGGGAGGGACGCCGGCCGGGAGGAACCTACGGAGGCACCGCTCCCACAGCGCAGACGTCCGTCGAGACAGGGTAGGAAGTGACCCAGGGTGATTGTTGNATCAGTTAGACCCTGAGTATGTAGGTGAGAACCACCAGCCAGACAGCTGGGAAAGAATTCTCTGTAGTAACTCAGATCCCACCCCCATCTAGTGCCACATCTCCGGCCAGGGTCGTTTGGGGTTGACAGATGAAAAAACCCTTTAAGGTTTTTCCCTCACCTCAGGCAGAAATGGGACTAGCTGGGCCCAGCCCTCATGATGGCTGGAGGGAGAAGGGAAATCTGAACTGCAATAGGCTGTAGCTGTGCATAAAACCAACCCTCAGAAGAGGCCCCGAGCTTTAATAAACAACAAGGGAAACAAAACTTTAGGAACCTGACACAATACAGCCCACTGCAGTCAATGGAAGTCTTTCCACGTATTTCAATGGGCTTTGGACCAGGCCCTAGGTCAGGTATTTAAATCCCCGTAACTACTACCAGTAACACCAAAGTTGTGCTGCCTGTTGTAAGACAGGATAAACAAGATGGCCTTTAATTCAGTTAGGAGCACTGTCAAGTAACTATATTACTCTATGTAAATGTTGCTTCATGTTAACCTGCTAATACAATTTCTGTAATTATGGGAATGAGCAATTACTGCCTGCTCTCCTTGTGCCCCAGGATATCCTTGGAAATGAGATTTTTATAGCAACGAGGAATTTTCTAGTGAAATATTTGTTTAATAAACATATACTATAGAATTAGCTGACGCAGTTGTTTTCCAGGAAAAGCACAGATGGGTTTTTATAAAAAAAAAATCTTTAGAAAGTATTTTTTCTATCTTAACTCGTTGAACTCCTTGTCACACAACAATGCACACCCCCATGGTCAGTCAAATGAGGTTCAGTCCCTGTTTGCAAACAATTTACACTCTTGCCTCAAGAAATTGCTTGTCTTGAGGAAGTCAAAACACTTTATGTGCTCAAGTATAAAATACTGGAGAGGTTTCACCTACAGATCCTTCTGGCTGGATTGCACATCCCTCCCTCCGAATTTCAGTGTCCTTTCCCTTCTCCTGGAGAGACCATGCCGACACTGAGGGACTGGAAAGATATCAGGAGCATTCTCCACTGTGTATTCAATTACTTACTTCTCATCCTCCTATCTAACCACTGTCAGTCATTAACTTATCTCCAACAAGCACCTTTCCGGGTTATTTGCCTATGAGCCAGTCTTTGCCCATGTGTCTATCAGCTCCACATGGTGTCTATGGTGCTACCATATTTTATGGTTTTCACAAGCAATCCCAATTTTTAGGGGGGAAAAAGTCCTTTTTGTTTAGCATCTGAAATTATGTTTGGTATTTATTTGTATATAATATATACACTGGGTGGCATATCTATAGCTATGCTACATACGTTGTAGTGATGACAACATGATAAACTGTGGGACCAATATACTTGGCGGTATAAGGATACCCCTACTCTTCACTCTACAGCAGTGGTCCCCAACCTTTTTCGTCTGGGGGGCGCCAAAAAAAAAAAAAAAAAAAACCCGAGCGCCGCCGGCGGAGCAAAAAAAAAAAAAAAAAAAACCGAGCGCGGCCGGCGGGCACCAAAAAAACCCAAAAACCCCTGAGCCCTGCCGGCGGAGCAAAAAAAAACAAAAAAAAAACCGAGCGCTGCCGGCGGAGCAAAAAAAACCAACCCCCCCCCCCCCCCCGAGCGCTGCCAGCAGAGAAAAAAAAAACCCGAGGGCTTCGCGGGCGCACTTAGATCCCCCGGCGGGCGCAATGGCGCCCGCGGGCACCGCGTTGGGGACCCCTGCTCTACAGCATTCACTCTTTAGCCCCATAAAGGATGTTCCTGCAGCCTCTATACAGATCAGTTGTATCATTATCCACTACTAGCTGATGCCCTGCATGTCGAGTAGTAGAATGGGATCCCAGCTGTTTTTACAAGCCATACTATAACAGAGCTTTAAGGGAGGGTGAAATGCAAACAGGCCGGGTGGAGTTAGTCAGAACATCTTGCCACATGGCTGGACTGGAGAAAACTCCAGTCAGGGACCAGAGGGTCAGTGTCAAAGGGTTGCATGACAGATGCAGTATCCACTGTGATAGACAAGAGATAGTAGATGCATTCACCACAAAGAGGAGACTTTATTTAGGGAGCTGGATCAACACAGGCTCTCTAGCCCCCTCGCCCCCTACCCGGCAGCGGGAGAGGCTGAGCTTGTGGGGCACAGTGTGACTGCACAGGGGCTGTCTGCAGGGGTGAAAGTAACTTAAAGGACTTGCTGGCGCTACGCAGGGTGGCTGGGGTCCTGGGCAAGGTGGGGGAGTGGCTCTGGGCCCCCAGAAGGGGCGGGGCTGATGCCAGACTCCCCCAGCCAGCCCTTCAGCGCTGCCTGGCCTGTGCCACCCAGGGCTCCGGCGGTGATTTAAAGGGCCTGGGGCTCCAGCTGCTGGCACGGTAGCGGTAGCGGTAGCAGCAGCAGCAGCCAGGAGCCCCAGGCCCTTTTAAATCGCCAGGCCCTGGGGTAGATGCCCCTTTTGCACTCCCCCCACCCCATCAGCGGCCTTGCCGGTACGGTCGGCTGTGTACCGACGGACATTTTCTTACCGGCACACTGTACTGGACCGGACCGGCTTACTTTCATCTCTGCCTGTCTGAGTCCTGCCTGGATCATGGAGTAGATTAATGGGGGAGGGATGGAGTCTGATCAGCAAAATGAAACTGACCATAACAAATTCAAATCAGCTCCCTGTGTTCTAACTGCTCCGAACCAGGAATGTGAACATACCTATTTACACAAGCAAAGCGGTTCTTTTGGGCATCTTCACAACCTGATAAACCATAACATCCAGATCATGGTCTCTCTGGAGTTGCTGATCAGACTTCATCGATCAGTTGTTGCAAGAGGTCCGAGGTTAACCCTGTGGAGAGGAGTCAGCACTGGAGCAGACTCTGGGGCAGCTTCTCTAGGGGTGCCGGGTTAACATTTTCTAAAGCACCTACGTGACTTAGGAACTTAAATCCCAGTTTCAAAAGTGACTAAGGGCTTGTCTACCCACACATGTTGACTGTACCTGTTAACTGTACCAGTGTAGTTCATGTGATGCAGCCCCCTTTTCCCCTAGTGTGGACACAGCTATACTGGTATAAGGATAGTACATTGCACTACGATATCAGCTTATAACATCAAGCATGTTTCTGCTAAAATGTTCATCACTGAAGTAACTGAGCAGTTAAATATCAACTTATTTTGGGGCTTCAGCATTAATAACCCACTAAGATGAATGGAGTGGTTCACACCTCTCAGAGCTATTGTTTCAGGCTCTTTGCAGACTCAGGAATCAGTTACTCTCGTGTCAGATTTTCAAGGTTCTCTTCACTACCATGAGAGCTAATCACATTTTGTAAACATGAAAGCTGAGATGCCAGAGCACAATTCTCTGACAAATATAAATTCTGCGGTACAGCGCCTGCCATGAAATTGCACCATACATGGATCCCTGATTATAAGATGTTGGTTTGTATTGCACAGACATATCCCATTTCTACCAAAAGCTCAGCTGCCATTTGTCAGTCACAAAACAGGAATGAGGGTCACAGCCAGAAATAAAGTTTGCTTCCAATGACAGATCGTGGTTGAGAGGAATGTGATCATCTTCTAACCCTTACCATGGATTGTTTGCTTTAACTCTCAGCTGTGGGGGATCAAATGTGATCATCCTTGCCAGTTAGCATTTAAAATTAAAATCTCCCCAACTCAACTGAAACCATATTGACACACTACTCAAATTTCCCTCATTTTAGTCACAAAGTTCCACACAACTTTGGTGCCCCTCACTTTTATTGATCTCAGACAGAAAAGATCATAAAATGGAGATTATAGAAAGAGTGATTTACACCAAAGGAATGAACCCCATGGTATTTTCTATCCAGGGACCTAGGTTAGGCAGCTAGCCACTATATATATGTGACCTTGATTATAATAAATGTACTTTAGTCTACAATGGTCATGGATGGTTGGGACATTTCACATGAAGAATTAATTTGGGTCCCTCATTTTGGGTCTCTGTCACACATTGTGTCCCATGGTTCGGCCATGGCAGGTTGAGAGGCATTGCTACTGACAGTACATTGTAACTTCTCCTCCCCTTCCCCGCCTTTTCCCAAAGGCAGCTCCTCCATTGGTCCATCAAGTGCCACCAGTTGGATCAATGAGTAACCCAGGAAATGGCAACAGAGCACAAGTAAAGATGGCACTCACTCACTCACTCACCTGCTAAAAGCAAAGGCCCAAGTTCACAGACAAATGTTCCACTGTGATTAGAGAGTCCCCCATTTTTTTTCAGACCAGGCACTGAGGTGTTGTAGAGCCATGCTGGTGGGAATGGCTTATATCACCACAGTGACATCCTGAGAGCACATTTATTCCCAGAGTGGACTAACAGTCCCAGTAAAACTAGAGGCTCTGCCTGTGAAGGCCTCACTGCCACACACTTAATCTTGGCTAAAGGAAGTACTCAGCCAGTAGCCATTTTACCTGCTAAGTCCAGCTCCTATTTGTCAGGGGACTTCGGTCTCAATCTGCAGTCTGCACAGTGCTTAGGCACCAATATGGTCCAACCTGCCAGCCACGAACCCTTGCAACACAGCTCTGCCAGAGAACTCATTCCCCTCTATTTGACATTGGTGAGGCCTCACCTGGAGTACTGTGTCCAGTTTTGGGCCCCACACTACAAGAAGGATGTGGAAAAATTGGAAAGAGTCCAGCGGAGGGCAACAAAAATGATTAGGGGGCTGGAGCACATGACTTATGAGGAGAGGCTGAGGGAACTGGGATTGTTTAGTCTGCAGAAGAGAAGAATGAGGGGGGATTTGATAGCTGCTTTCAACTACCTGAAAGGGGGTTCCAAAGAGGATGGATCTAGACTGTTCTCAGTGGTACCAGATGACAGAACAAGGAGTAATGGTCTCAAGTTGCAGTGGGGGAGGTTTAGGTTGGATATTAGGAAAACTTTTTCCCTAGGAGGGTGGTGAAGCACTGGAATGGGTTGCCTAGGGAGGTGGTGGAATCAGGGGCGGCTCTAGCTTTTTTGCCACCCCAAGCATGGCAGGCAGGCGGCCTTCGGCGGCGTGCCTGCGGGAGGTCCCCGGTCCCGCGGATTCGGTGGCTTGCCTGCGGGAGGTCCCTGGTCCCACGGATTCGGCGTACCCGCCGCCGAATTGCCGCTGAATCCATGGGACCGGCGGACCTCCCGCAGGCAAGCCGCTGAAGGCTGCCTCACTGCCGCCCTCGCAGGGACCAGCAGGGCGCCCCCCGCGGCTTGCCGCCCCAGGCACGCGCTTGGAGCGCTGGTGCCTGGAACCGCCGCTGGGTGGAATCTCCCTCCTTAGATGTTTGTAAGGTCAGGCTTGACAAAGCCCTGGCTGGGATGATTTAGTTGGGGATTGGTCCTGCTTTGAGCAGGGGGTGGGACTAGATGACCTCCTGAGGTCCCTTCCAACCCTGATCTTCTATGATTCGATGAACTCCAGTCCTGGGATCTGATTGGTGGCACTCTGGGGGGGCTTGATTGGTTCCCAGTTTTTATTTAAACCAAGCAGAGGAAGAGGAATTTGTCTGTACCCGTGAGTTTCCACAGCTTGGGACTGCCTTCCCTATTCTATCTGCTCCTGGTGCCTGACTCTGCTGGCCTCCTGACACCTGGTTTGCCCTCTGGCCTGTCTCCTGACCTGGCCTGGTTTCTCACTGCTGTTCTGACTGCCCACATCCTAAGCTTGACACTGTTCCAGCCAATCCCGTAGCTTCTCCCATTCTCTTCCCTTCTGATATAGCATGAAGTTTATTTCTTCCACGTAAAGCCTCACGCTAGCTTCCACATCTGGTGCTAGCAGGGTAAACACAGTGTCCTTGAGACAGTGTTTCTGGTGCTCACATTTTTCATGTGGGGACTGTGCTTTATAGGCCATGAATATTGCATTCCCATCTCACTGATTGACATGCCTTCAGGACTTGCCTGACCCCTATCCTCGTGTGAGTCATGTAAGTTACCAGCATGACTTTGCTGCTGGTCACCTCCTCAGATTAACAATGATACTGCTTGTCCTTCAGCCCTTCCCTCTGCCTCTATGAGATCCCTTTGAGATCAGTCCCGTCACATCAAAACATCAGAGAAATGATTGGATTGCTGGCCACACCAAGGTATGTTAGAGGAACAGTATCCTAGCAGACGTACCATCATACTAGTCCGAGAAGGCTGGAAAGCTCAATACTTGCTGTACTATTATGGGATAGTATGTAAGAGCCAGGGCTGGTTTACATTGGTGGACTTTTACCCCTTTGTAACCCAGACCTTTTTGCTGTTCTTCTCACTGTAAAGAGTTTCTCCGATATAGAAGCACACCACAGCAGTGTCCACAACCCACGTTGTTCCAAATATTTTTCACCCATGGGGCAAAAGAGGAAAACACAAAATTATTAAGTAGCTCGTTCATCAAGACCCAGGAATCCTGCTGGGGCAAATTGTTCTCTTCTGCTCCCGTTGCCTCAGAGTTGGAGTTCTACATGGCAATGTGGTGAGGAAGATAATACCCCTTCCCCGTTGCTCATGAAGGGGTTAAAGAACCCTGCGGTCACACTCAGCCCCAATCCACCACACCTTTGTGGCTTGTCAGGCCTGAGGGTGGACCCTTAAAAAGGAGGAACCGAAGTAGAGCAACAGCTTCCAGATTGGGGGCACGGAGGAATGGCTTGAGGCTACCACTAACCTGAGCCTTCTGAGGAGAGAAAACTGGCTGGTTTGTTCTGTTCGCTGGAATACCCAGGACTAGCTCTTGGCTTTTAACCAAGGAAAAGGACAGGAGCTGTGGCTGCCTGCAGAGCCTGACAAACTGCTTCCCCTCCTTTGTCTGATGTAGGCTGCCTGGCCCCTTGTGAGCCTTGAACCATTTTCCTTTCTATCTACATGTATGCCTCCGGAAGGGGATGCGCTTCTTAGAGGTACAGCCAGAGACCGATACCTCATCCCCCAGGACCAGATCACAGTACTGCTAGTGCCCCAGGACAGATGTCTGAGGTAAGTGAGGCTCCTGCCTTTGCCCCAAGGCAGAGACCTTGAGACAGCAATAAAGGTGAGCTAACTCTGTGGCCATCCTAACTGTGTTCTGCAGCCTTTCCCTAGCAATGCTGTGCTGGCAGAACTGCACTGCAAGGGTTTGCTGAGCCTGTGGCTGAAGAATTCCAAGTGCTTTTTTTGGCTTTGCAGCTTTTCAGTGCTCACGGATGGATGTAAACATGTCCAGTGCAGATCCTGCGGGTGGAGGGGAAGAACAAATACTGAGGTTCACACTAAAAGATTACAGCATATTTAGGGTTGCCAGGTGTCTGGTTTTTAACCAGAACGCCCGGTCGAAAAGGGACCCTGGTGGCTCTGGTCAGCACCGCTGACCGGGCCGTTAAAAGTCTGGTTGGCGGCGCAGCGGGGCTAAGGCAGGCTCCCTACCTTCCCTGGCTCCACGTGGCTCCCAGAAGTGGCCAGCATGACCCTGCGGCCCCTAGGCGCAGGGGCAACCAGGGAGGCTCTGCGTGCTGCCCCCCACCCAGAGTGCCAGCTCTGCAGCTCCCATTGGCTGTGAACTGCGGCCAATGGGAGCTGTGGGGGCGGTGCCTGTGCGTGCAGTCAGCGTGCAGAGCCCCCTGGCCCCTCCGCCTAGGAGCTGGACATACTGGCCACTGCCGGGAGCCACCTGAGGTAAGCACCGCCTGGCCAGAGCCCGCACCCTGAACCCCCTCCTGCACCCCTGCCTCAGGTCAGAACCCCCAGAGCCCACACCCCACACCCCTTCCTGTACCCCAACCCCCTTCCCCAGCCCTGAGACCCCTCCTGCACCCAAACCCCCTCCCAGAGTCTGCACCCCGCACTCCCTCCTGCACCCCAACCCCCTGTCCCAGCCTGGAGCCCCCTCCCACACTCCAAACCCCTTGGCCCCAGCCTGGAGCCCTCTCCCACACCCTGAATCCCTCATTTCTGGCCCTACCCCAGAGCCCGTGCCCCAGCCTGGTGGGAGAGAGCGAGCGATGGAGGGTGGGGGGATGGAGTGATCAGGGGGCAGCCTCAGAAAAGGGGCAGGGCAGGGACAGGGCCTCAGGAAAGGGGCAAAGCAGGGGGCAGTGCAAGGGTGTTTGGTTTTGTGTGATTAGAAACTTGGGAACCCTAAGCATAATATAAACTAATAGACACCCTGTCCTACAATCACTAATGATAAATGGAACATAACTGGTGCATAAGCCTTGAGGATGGTTCCGTGCACAGAACTGAACTTCACCACTAATTTGTGAACCCCGCTAGGGCCAGTTACAAGCAATAATTATGGTAACGCTTTGAGAGCGACATTAATTAAACTCAAGGCTACGGGACACCGACAAGGCCTTTTCAATGTGCTGCTTCAATGCTATGTTGTTCTAGTGAGAGGGAATTGACACAGAAATTAAACTCCCGAAAACCCAGTGCATTTGATGAGTGTGATGTGAGATCGCTGAGTTGATCAGAAGCTTGGATGGGAGAGTCCAAGCCTCTAATGCCACTTCAGACAATTGTGTGTCTTGGCATGTAGAATTTACAATGCTACATAATTACATTGGGGCTAAAAATTGGAGCGCTTGTTATTGTCAGGCAGCCTTTCTTTGCTAGACAGATGTCCTGACACCATAATGGGTGTGAACAGCTGTTCCCTGGGGTAACCCTAACACCAGCCCATGGGCATGGAGAAAGCACTCTTTATCTTTATCTTTATCTTTATCTTCACGCACAGCCAGAATCTTGGCTGGTTTAAACCTGCAGTTTCATGGACTGCAAGGACGCTCTGCCTGCTTACACGAGTTGAGCATCTACCCAGGATGTTGAATATCCTACACTGTGATTGGCACAAAGGGTCTTGTTTGCCAGGGTGCCACTTCCCTCCTGGCCCAAAGAGCCTTTCCAGGGGAAAAGGAAAAGCGGGAGGGGCTGTTTTCAGCCCCATTTGGGATTCCTGATGTCTGGTAGTGGCCTTGCTGTTCTAGAGCATCTGTTCCAGTATAGCTCTGGCTGGGAGTGACCAATCACTGACGGCACATGTGAAATGAGCTGGCACTTAGATACCATGGCAGATAGGCAGAGACTTCAGTTCCACATGGGCAGGAACAGACATAATGAAGAAAGCAAGGCCCTGGGCAGCTTTGCTGTCAGTCTCAGCAGAGAAAGGGAGACAAGCAGCTTGGGCAGGCAGGTGCTGCATGCTCTGTGCCCTACTGACCAGACGTGATGGGAAATATTTCCACTGGGGCACTGCGTGCACTGGGTTGCATGACATGCTACAGCT
Organism: Platysternon megacephalum; assembly: GCA_003942145.1. Classification (NCBI taxonomy): domain Eukaryota; kingdom Metazoa; phylum Chordata; order Testudines; family Platysternidae; genus Platysternon; species Platysternon megacephalum. The sequence continues at coordinate 354,273 of QXTE01000346.1, forward strand.
GATCATAATGATGTCACAATTGAGATAGCAGCTTCAGCCTAATAGCATTACTGCTGCTGGGCCTAATTCCATGTAATTACACGAGTGCAGCAGGAAAAGCAATTCAAGGGACTGCCTTGCCAGCTCAGAAATCCACAGTGTGCTAGAGTCCAATTGCAAAAGTAAGTACATGATCAGTCTGGAATGACACAGGGATAATGGTTCATTTCAGAATATGGTTCACTTTCAAAGGAGCTACATGATGGCTACATAGGGAGAGACACATCACTACACAGGAGATTGAAACATCTACCTATAATTCTATATATACAGGACCTAGCACAATGGAATCCTGGCCCATGACTGTGGCTCAGAGATGTGACCGTTATACAGATAATAATGTGATTGCATGAGAGAACAGTGGATGGTAACTTAAAGGCTCTCCATAAACCAAGTTCAGCCTTGCAGTTAAACTTCTGATTGTATGATTTTGTAGTAAATATGACATAAATCAAAGAATAACTTCATGGTTATTGTAGTGTAGTTACCTTTTAATGTACCAGGATTCTATAAAATACACGTGTTAAGTATGAGACTAAAGGGATAATATTAAGTAAGTAATTAGTGGTAATCAGTGTGTATCCAGAACCATTCTGTAATTACAGTGTAATTACACTGCAATTAATACACTTCTTAATGTGAGTATATCCTATTGTTATTTCACTTCTTTTTTTTTTAATTTCACAATAGAGATGGGCTTAACTAGATTTGTGTGTATGGAAAACCGATAGCGCCAGATCCTGCACTCCTACACTGAGTTGCACCTTAGTGAAAAGTGTCATGATTTAACCCTTAACTGAACACTTCAGAAAATTTGGGTTTGTGTCCTGTTCTGCAAAGGGGCACAGGGTCAGGAAGTTCCAATTTTCTCTGCAACTGGTTCACTGGTCCCAATTACAGACATGATACTGGATTCATCAATATTGAGGCCCCGTCCCTCTGAGCGGTGCCGGCATGCTCACAGTCAGAGTCACTTTCTCTCCCACCTCGCTTTCTCTCACTGAACATGCTGATCACCACCAGAAACTTGCTTTCCAGGGTAACTGACATTCCTGATTCAGCCAGAGAGAGATTTCTCCAGCTACCCTGTAGACACTTGCCAAGGCCCAGAACTGTTTTCAAGCTTTATTTTTTAATACAAAGGTAGGAGATCTCCTCCGCAAATAGCATTTCCCCTGCCTCTGGCCTCTGAAGCTGAGCAGGAAATACTTGCTGGCAGAATCTCAGACTGGCATCGTCGAGTATCTGAACTCATAGGTGCTGGAACCATTTTTATAGTGGGGTCCTGAAGGCCATTAAACAAAACTATAAAACCTGTAAATGATGGAAACCGCTTCAAACTCGGGGGTGCTGCTGCACCCTCAGCACCCCTACTTCCAGCACCTGTGTCTGAACTGTCCCAGTGGCTGGTGATGAGGGTCTGCCAATGAGAGCTCAGGCAAAAGTGTTGCTAATTCAAGTAACGTCCAACGGTGGGTGTTTTACGGGCTGTGCAGAGTTGAATAATCCCAGTGCTTCTGAACATGTGGAGCAAAACTCAGCCCTACCACACATTGATTCATGGGGTCATGGACATTAGAAAGGGAAACATCCTATTAAACCACCTGGCCGTCCCCTGCCAATGCTGGGCTGTTCCCTACAGTCCAATCCTCCATGGCATGGCCAGTCTAGTTCTACATGACCCATGCAAAGGGGCTTCCACCTCTTTCCCATTGATCCTCATGTGCTGATACATCAGCTGGGGGAAGTTCTGTCCCTTGTGACATGGACCTGCCCAGAATAATGGTTCATTGCAAGCCAGTCAGCATTTTTGGAGTTAAATGTCCTCTCAGGAAGTACCACCTGATGCAGCATCTCCAGGAAACAGCCTGGCCCAGAGCAGAAAGAAACTGTGCTAAGAGAGCAACAAAATGCCCATCCCCACCAATGGGCCAGCTGGACATTTGGAAGAACGAAAACATTTTGGAGTTGATAAGTCACATCCAGCCCTGGGGGCATTACAGCTCCCACTCACTCGAATGGGAGAGCAGCCTTATGCCGGGGGTCTCCTAAGCATGACAAAAACGAAACCCCTTTATTTGTAATAAAATGCGTATGTGTCCCACCCGAGGATGCTCTGGATCTGTCTCCCTCCAGGGGCTGCTCCACCTAAGAATTTGGCGTTAGCTACTGCTTCCTTCCAGCTAAGGAACATAGTCTTTTGGCTCAGGCAAGAACGGGACATGTTTTTAGCTGCCTCTGTCCTGCTAGTGACCCAACGGTGGTCAGCCAAAGTTTTCAGCATTGGCTCAACTCTGTCCCCATCATAATCAAGGTGAGTTTCACTGACTTCCTTAGGCAGCCGTTAGGCCAATGCTGAGTGCTTTTAAAAAGCTCACCCTTAGGACCAATGCAATTCCCCACCTATACTTAAAAAAAAAAAGACAGAAAAGTCATTTATATCCCAAAGGTAAACTCTGCATCGTCTAGGGCCCTACTGGCACTAGAAAGAAACTGAAAAAGGGATTAAAAACTAACGAACTTCACAGCATGAAACTCTAGTGATCATTCGGCAGAGCTGCGCTACTTTTTGTTCAACTGCTATTGGGGTTAAATGGAACTGAATAAAACAGCAACAAAATGTTAGCTGTTGAGAACTGCAAAGTGGTTATTAGATTCACCCCTAACACTTATTAAGTTTGTGTGTCACTGGAATCTTAGGACTACACCTCTATATATCCTTGACATCTCAGGACAGCTAAACCAATGGGTCCCCAATTATCCTGTCACCCTCCGGATAGGTTGGTCTTGAATAGTAGTTTTAATTGCCTGGAAGAACCACACACAAAAAAGTTTCTGGATGATTCTGTATTTTAAATGGCCTTAAACTAAAGAATTACAATTAAGTTTCTCTTAAGAAAGACAGAGGAAGACAGAGAATATTCTGGAAAGAGAACAACGCCTCCACCACATCCCTCCTGTTCTTTTCATATTTGCCATTTCTGCTGGAGCTGTGCAGAAAGTTTTGCACACAAAGTAGAAATTGATGAATTTGTGGCTTTTCGAGCTTTATATATACATTGCGCAGTGGTTCTGACAGCGTTTTCATCACTGAAAAAAGCTACAAAATGTGACACTACTCTGGAGACATTCTCGTATGAAATGTGCCCATAAAATACAATAAGTGAACAGTAAAGCTAAGTCAGATTTGACAAGCTGCACATGGTAGGTATTTTGTGCAGAATTTCTGTAGATTTCCACCCCTCCCCCCCCCATTTTCTCTGGAAGAATCTACATGGAAAAATGAAAACGGGAAGGTTTATGCATGACTACACCTCTGTAACAGTTCTTGGGGCACCCAGTTCTGTCAATCACCTTGCTACCTCTTGCCTCTAGCTAGAGGGAGCCTTGCCTGTGGTGGCTGGGTGTTTATGTCCATAACACCACCAGCCCGTGAGCCACTCAAGCACTCCCCTCTGGGCTATGCTAGCCCTGTCTTTGCCTTGCAGGTTAACAATAGGTGCACCTCGTCCCCAAGTCCCTCCCACCAGGGCCGGCTCCAGGCACCAGCTGAACAAGCAGGTGCTTGGGGCGGCCACTCGGGAGAGGGGCGGCACGTCCAGCTATTCGGCGGCAATTCGGCGGAGGGTCCCTCACTCAGGGCCGGCGCTCCCATTAGGCGACCTAGGCGGTCGCCTAGGGCGCTGCTATTTTGGGGGCGCCTGCGCCCCCGCCGCCCGTAAAAATTTGGGGGCGGGACCTTCCGCCGCCGCTGTTGGGGGCGGGATTTCGGGGGCGGGACCTTCCGCTGCCTAGGGCGCCAGCAAAGCTGACGCCGCTACTGCCCTCACTCCCGCTCGGAGCGAAGGACCTCCCGCCGAATTGCCGCCGCAGATCGCGATCGGGGCTTTTTTTTTTTTTTTTTTTTTTTTTTTGCTGCCTGGGGCAGCAAAAACCCTGGAGCCGGCGCTGCCTCCCACACATTCCCCTGTGATATCCAGCCCCTGATACTGGCTACTCCCAGAAATCTCAGGTCCTCTGTCCCAAAGGAACAGTGTACCCCAGTTTTACCTGAAACCACCTTTTGTGTGTACCACACTTATAATAAAACAAAAGAAGGCTTATTTAAGAAAGAATAAAGAGTTCACTAGAAATGAGAGGTAAGAAAAAATGGTTACAGTACAAAACAAAATTATAAAATGCGAACCTGAGTCTACACTTAGTAACAGAGTTACCTTTCCTAGCGAATAGAGTAGGTTCCCCCCCACACTCCAACCCCACAAGTTCAGTCTGTTGCAGACCTGGCTAGCTTCACAGGGGCCAGGATCCAATTTTTCATAAGAATACCTCACACCCAAAATGTCTCCTCAGTGCATGGATCCAGAGACCCTTTCCTCCTTCTCTGATATACTGAAAGTCTTTTGTTTCTAGTCATCGACGGGTGAACCCCAGTCTAGTTGTAATGATCCTTTTCTACCTTCAAGTGGCTTTGCTTGTTTGCAGGTGTTTCTAATGCCTTTCCATTGAAAGTCCTGGGATGGAGCAAGGCTAGACAATTGAGCCTTGCATTACATCACCAGCTAACAAGGAAGGGGTGACAAAAAGGGTTTGAATGGCCTGTCACCAAGACACATTATTCCCTGGTGAGTAACTTCTACTCCAAGACCATAAAGCAGTGGTGGGCAACCTGTGGCCCGCAGGCTGCATGCGGCCCATCAGGCTAATCTGCTGGTGGTCCATGAGACAGTCTGTTTACATTGACCGTCCACAGGCATGGCCGCCCGCAGCTCCCAGTGGCCAGGAACGGTGAAACGCGGCCGCTGAGAGCTGTGGGCAGCCATGCCTCCGGATGGTCAATGTAAACAAACGGTCTTGTGGCCCCCCAGCAGATTACCCTGGTGGGCCGCATGCAGCCCACGGGCCGCAGATTGCCCACCACTGCCATAAAGCATGCTTTCAAAACAGTGACATTATTCCTTAAATATTACCCATACATACATACATCTCACACTCATTATGAGTCTTGATTAAGTCACCAGCTTTCTGCAGATACCTTACATGTAACTCTTTATGGATAAATATCCTAACGATGTTTGATGTAGTGAGTTTGTCAGGTGTGAGACAAGTTGTTTGCAAAAGGGTCTCTATGTTACAACATGGTAGGCATTTTGTGCAGAATTTCTCTAAATTCCCCCCCTCCCCCTCCAATTTACCCTGGAAGAATCTACATGGAGAAATGAAAACTGGAAGGTTTATGCAGCTCCCATCTCACTAGTCATATCTTAGGTCAGTGGCTCTCAACCGGGAAGCACACAGAGATCTTCCAGGGGGTACATCAACTCATCTCGATATTTGCCTAATTTTACAACAGGCAACAGAAAAAGCACTAGCGAGGTCAGTACAAACTAAAATTTCACACAGACTATGACTTGTTTATACTGCTCTATGTACTATACACTGAAATGTAAGTAAAATATTTATATTCCAATGGATTTATTTTATAATTATATGGTAAAAATGAGAAAGGAAGCCGTTTTTCAGTACTAGTGTGCTGTGACACTTTTGTATTTTTATGTCTGATTTTTGTAAGCCAGTAGTTTCTAAGTGAGGTGAAACTTGGGGGTACACAAGACAAATCAGACTCCTGGAAGGAGGACAGTTTCTTGACACCTTAAATGACTGCTTCTTGGAGCAGCTAGTCCTGGAACCCACAAGAGGAGAGGCAATTCTTGGTTTAGTCCTAAGTGGAGCACAGGATCTGGTCCAAGAGGTGAATATAGTGAACCGCTTGGTAATAGTGACCATAATAATAAGCAAAAATATTTTAAGTACATTAGAAGCAGGAAGCCTGCTAAACAACCAGTGAGGCCACTGGACGATCAAGATGATAAAGGAGCACTCTGGGATTATAAGGCCATTGCGGAGAAACTAAATTAATTCTTTGCATCAGTCTTCATGACTGAGGATGTGAGGGAGATTCCCAAACCTGAACCCTTTTTTTTAGGTGACAAATCTGAGGAACTGTCCCAGATTGAGGTGTCATTAGAGGAGGTTTTGGAACAAATTGATCAACTAAACAGTAATAAGTCACCAGGACTAGATGGTATTCACCCAAGAGGTCTGAAGGAACTCAAATGTGAAATTGCAGAACTACTAACTGTAGTTTGTAACCTATCACTTAAATCAGCTTCTGTACCAAATGACTGGAGGATAGCTAATGTGGCATCAATTTTTTAAAAGGCTGCAGAGGTTATCCTGGCAACTACAGGCCCGTACACCTAACTTCAGTACCGGGCAAACTGGTTGAAACTCTAGTAAAGAACAGAATTATCAGACACATGGATGAACACGATTTGTTGGGGAAGAGTCAACATGGTTTTTGTAAAGGGAAATCATGCCTCACCAATCTACTAGAATTTTTTGAGGGGGCCAACAAGCATGTGGACATGGGTGATCCCACTGGATATAGTGTACTTAGATTTTCAGAAAGCCTTTGACAAGGTCCCACACCAAAGGCTCTGAAGCAAAGTAAGCTGTCATGGGATAAGAAGGAAGGTCCTCTCATGGATCAGTAACTGGTTAAAAGATAGGAAACAAAGGATAGGAATAAATGGTCAGTTCTCAGAATGGAGAGAGGTAAATAGCGGTGTCCTCAGGGGTCTGTACTTGATGATTACCTGTTCTGTTCATTCCCTCATGGGCACCTGGCATTGGCCACTGTCGGAAGACAGGATACTGGGCTAGATGGACCTTTGGTCTGACCCAGTTTGGCCATTCTTATGTTCTTATGAGTTCAAAGGCTACTGCAATGGGGTATATTAGAGAGGTATATTTGCACTAGCCATGAATCAGACTATACAGGGAAGGATTGTTTGCCTGTATTTTCTATGATTAAAATGCTGAGTGGTTATCATGAAGGAATTTACAGTTTTGTTAAAACTGACACCGATTCTTATGTGTTAGCCTAATTTATTTTAGCAGAACCTGTCTCTTCCATTTCCTTCATCGCCACTAATTTTTAACTCATAAATAGCTTCCCATTAGTTTTCCACTGTTATTTTGTCTTTCTTGCATTCTTCATGGTTTAGGTGTTGTGATAGCATGGTCTCTTGCAAAGGGAAATGAATGAATTCTGGACTCCATGCACTGTTTCAGGAAAGTAAAGGAGAAAGTGAATTTAGAATCTTTGCATGCAACAAACACTTGAAAATAACTGTTTGGATTTCATGTGTACAGTTTACACACAAACAAAGGCGAGCTGTAGATCTCCTGTAAACCGACACACAGATGTTCAAAAAAGGGATTTAGATATTTTTAAAAATACAAAAAAAGAGAATCTTTCAAAACATCTCTGAGGAGGTTTTGGCCACCACCTTGTAAATGTGTATGTGGTTAAAATATCCTTTCTCCTCATTGGAGTGTCAGGTCTGAAAAGACTATACAAAGCAAACTTTTATTCTTTACAGTATTTTTTTCACTTTCCAAACCACTTTAGAATTACAATCATGTTGAAGAGGCAATATGTCTTATTGGACCAATTTCTGTGGGTGAGAGAGACAAGCTTTCGAGCTATTACCTCACCCACCTTATCTTTCTAATATCCTGGGACCAACATGGCTACAACAGCACTGCATACAGTGTTGAAAACATTTGGCATGGAGCCTTGTATCTTACAAAAATGGGTATTTCTTCACATGGAATGCAAGATGGAATTTCCGTGAATTCCGTTGGTGCAGATGTTAGTTTGGCAGTTTCCCCCCATTCTAGAATTGGAAATTTGAAAGTTTCAGGCCTGATTCAGAATCATTTTGAGTCTTGCCATTCTCCTCAATGAGAACAAGAGGGGGCATATTGTGTGGGCTACATTCCAAATGGGTGGTTTGCATTGACAGGGTGTTCTGCTGACTCCAATGGTGCTTTATGATGTTACGTCCATATTGATATTGACTGTTGTTTGCTGGTCTATGTAAATTGCTTTTAGAAGGCAATGAATGGGGTGGTCAAACAGCAGACCATCAGCCAAATACAAGACACACAGTGCTACAGTATGGTCTGTGTCTTTAACCCAGAGGTGAACCGTACAAAAGCAAAAACTCCCAGCATACAATGCTCCTTCTGGCTCTGAGCAGCTAGACGACTCAGAGCAACATGGTGCATTGTGCACTGTCCATGTAGTTTCTGTGAGGAAACACTGCTTTAGAAAGAAGACCGTTGCAACCCACTTTGTTTTAGGTGAATTAGGTGTCATCAGAAGGCTCCTAATAAATTCCTAGTGCAACCTTAGTTGTGCAAAGCCAGATGACTAATATAATTTGCATAAATGCTATGCACGCCAAGAAACGATCAGGTCTGTAACTTTTTGTTTTGCTGTGTACCATAGGAGTACATTTTGCAACACAAATGACAACAATAAGCCGTAAAAACCATTCAAGCAATAGCAAGTTTTATGTCACAGTATCCTGAGGCATGTGTTGGAAATGTAGCCTCCAATTCTGCTTGATTTATTCCAGTTACCTGTGTGCCAACACTGTTCCGGAGACAGCGACTTTCTTTACCCCAGAAAAGGTATTTTTCAACCATTAGAGTAGAAAATGCCTGAAGAAAAAAATATTGCACGACAAATAGTAACAAGGCTGCTAATGAACAAAACTTTGAGGTTGCCCCTGTGCTATGAAAGTTGATAAAAAAAGTTATTCTTTCCAAACTGCCAGTTTTAAATATGATTCTGTCTGTGTAGGGTTTTTAAAACACTACCTTTGTATCTATCTTTAGCTGAAAGATATAAATAGATTTATACCTTACTCTTCCTGTGCATGTAAAATATATATATTATTTGTTAGATCTATGTTGTATACATATTTTATCTATCTACCCATCAACTTATTAGCCTCTCTGGTACGCATTCTTTAAAAGGTTTAAAAGTAATTGCCCAAATACATGTTTTCTTTTGTTAAGGGATGAGCTAAGTCAAATGGCATGATATAAATTTTTAATGCCTCCATGACCTGATTTTTTTCCCCTTTGCTAGGAATTTAACAATATGAAATGTCTTACTGTTGCCTCTGATCAGGGGTTGATTTAGTAAGCTGCAATTATTATTCACTTGTGAGATCTACAGCTAGGAAGATGGGTGAGGTGTGATGGCATTTTGTGATACCTAGGTTTATTATTGCACAGCATGGGGAGGAGGTGACCAGCCCTCTGTTGAGAAAGAAGTGGTTCGGGACTATTTAGAAAAGCTGGATGAGCACAAATCCATGGGGCCGGATGCGCTGCATCCGAGGGTGCTAAAGGAGTTGGCGGATGTGATTGCAGAGCCATTGGCCATTATCTTTGAAAACTGATGGTGATCGGGGGAGGTCCCGGATGACTGGAAAAAGGCTAATGTAGTGCCCATCTTTAAAAAAGGGAAGAAGGAGGATCCGGGGAACTACAGGCCAGTCAGCCTCACCTCAGTCCCTGGAAAAATCATGGAGCAGGTCCTCAAGGAATCAATTCTGAAGCACTTAGAGGAGAGGAAAGTGATCAGGAACAGTCAGCATGGATTCACCAAGGGCAAGTCATGCCTGACTAACCTAATTGCCTTCTATGAGGAGATAACTGGGTCTGTGGATGAGGGGAAAGCAGTGGATGTGTTATTCCTTGACTTTAGCAAAGCTTTTGATACGGTCTCCCACAGTATTCTTGCCGGCAAGTTAAAGAAGTATGGGCTGGATGAATGGACTATAAGGTGGATAGAAAGCTGGCTAGATCGTCGGGCTCAACGGGTAGTGATCAACGGCTCCATGTCTAGTTGGCAGCCGGTTTCAAGCGGAGTGCCCCAAGGGTCGGTCCTGGGGCCGGTTTTGTTCAATATCTTCATTAATGATCTGGAGGATGGCGTGGACTGCACTCTCAGCAAATTTGCAGATGACACTAAACTGGGAGGAGTGGTAGATACGCTGGAGGGTAGGGATAGGATACAGAGGGACCTAGACAAATTAGAGGATTGGGCCAAAAGAAACCTGATGAGGTTCAACAAGGACAAGTGCAGAGTCCTGCACTTAGGACGGAAGAATCCCATGCACTGTTACAGACTAGGGACCGAGTGGCTAGGCAGCAGTTCTGCAGAAAAGGACCTAGGGGTTACGGTGGACGAGAAGCTGGATATGAGTCAACAGTGTGCCCTTGTTGCCAAGAAGGCTAACGGCATTTTGGGCTGTATAAGTAGGGGCATTGCCAGCAGATCGAGGGACGTGATCGTTCCCCTCTATTCGACATTGGTGAGGCCTCACCTGGAGTACTGTGTCCAGTTTTGGGCCCCACACTACAAGAAGGATGTGGAAAAATTGGAAAGAGTCCAGCGGAGGGCAACAAAAATGATTAGGGGGCTGGAGCACATGACTTATGAGGAGAGGCTGAGGGAACTGGGATTGTTTAGTCTGCAGAAGAGAAGAATGAGGGGGGATTTGATAGCTGCTTTCAACTACCTGAAAGGGGGTTCCAAAGAGGATGGATCTAGACTGTTCTCAGTGGTACCAGATGACAGAACAAGGAGTAATGGTCTCAAGTTGCAGTGGGGGAGGTTTAGGTTGGATATTAGGAAAAACTTTTTCACTAGGAGGGTGGTGAAGCACTGGAATGGGTTACCTAGGGAGGTGGTGGAATTTCCTTCCTTAGATGTTTTTAAGGTCAGGCTTGACAAAGCCCTGGCTGGGATGATTTAGTTGGGGATTGGTCCTGCTTTGAGCAGGGGGTGGGACTAGATACCTCCTGAGGTCCCTTCCAACCCTGATATTCTATGATTCTATGATTCTATTTATTACTGCTGTGAATAAAGTAAGAATGAGTTTGAGGGATGCTGCCAAGTAGTTTAGGCTGAAAAAATCAACCCATTTTAAAATTGTTTTAATCTGGTGGCAAGCCTCTGGCTTCTAAAAATCTCTTTAGTTTCTTTTTGATTCATCCCTTCATTACAGAGGTAGGGTACACTGTTTTTGTAGGGCCTATTCAAACTTTTTGCGCCAACTCCCCAACTTTAGATGCTATTGCACATTAGAAATATCAGAAGCTGTGAGATGAATCATAACAGCATTCTTAATAGCATTGATATTTATTTTTTTATCAGCAAGAGTTGGATCCCAGCTGTGATAGAAGCTAGACACACACATTAAAAAAAAGGTAAAAGTCGAGTTTATAATCTAGAGCCCTATTTCTGCAAAGATTTACATACATGGACTTCTCACCATGAGTAAAGCTCATCATGCATATAATGTATCTAGTAATGGGCTAAGGCCCCCGATCCTGCAAGCAGGCAGATGGAATACTGGGATGATTATGATCATGGTCACAGCTGTTAAGTGTCTTGTAGGCATCCTGGCAGAGGTGAATTTTAAGGAGGAATTAAATAGATGTGCAGTAGCAATTAACAGCTTTCTCTTCCCAGAGCTATGCATGTTCCTGTACCATGTTCAATGGTAGTGACGTGCAAATAAGTAAATCATGGAGCCAGAGGTGCCAACTTTCTGATATGCCAGGGGGGTGCTCAACCCTTGCTCTGCCCCAAGCCCTGCCCCCACTCCACCCCTTCCTCCAAGGAACCCCCCCCCGACTCTTCCTGCCCCGTTCTGTCCCTTCCCCCGAGTGTGCCCCACCCATGCTCTGCCCCCTCCCCCCCAGCGCCTCCTGCACACTGCTGAACAGCTGATCCTTGGCGGGCAGGAGGTGCTGGGGAGGGAGGGGAGATGATTGGTGGGTCCATTGGTGGGAGGGAGGCGCTGGGGGGAAAGGGAGGAGTAGATCGGCAGGGCCCACCGGGGGGTGCTAAGCAGACACTATTTTTTTTCCATTGGTGTACCAGCCCCAGAGCACCCACGGAGTCGGCGCCTATGCATGGAGCCAGGTGCAGTTTCAGCTTCAGCAAATATGCTGTAGTGGGAGGGTTGTGTTGGAATCAATGTCTGTTTGCCAAATAGAGAAAAAGACAATGTTGACACAAGAGAGGAAATTATTTTTAAACTTCTAAGAATATTACACAAATCTGAATTAATATGTTTAAAAAACCATCTAAAAAGGAGCTGCCAAGGCCCTTTTTAATGGGTTCTGTCCATACTATCTAAAAGAAAGTGGAAAAGATTGTCCTATTTTTCTTTGATATTCAGCCCTGCTCACTGCAAGCATTGTCACGTCAAGAGTCAGACCCCAAAAGATCATGAGATTGGCTCCAAAGTCATGAGAGTTTTAAAAAATAGTAAGTCACGTTTTTTTGCTGGCCTTCAGATTGTGTCACCTGTAGAGGGGGAGCCCCCAGCTTCCGGTTTGTGTGCAGTCGTCTCAGGCTCCAAATGGAACCGTACATTGCTCTTTCTCACATTCCCCATCTAAATCCTCCACAAATGAACATGAGCTTCTTCTCTTTGTTCCTGCCACACCCAGCTCCTCCCTCCTTTCCCCGCCTTCTTCTCTGAGCACCTCTTTTAGCGTCTGTCTCTCCTCTGCCCATCCAGGTCTCCCCCATCTACCTTCCTCGCTGACTTTGAAACTCCAGGGTCTTCGTCTCACTACCATCCAATTCACTTCAGTTTGGCACTCCTGACATCTAGGCCACTTCCAGTTAGGCACGAAAATATGGCTCTAGGGGATTCACTTTAGTCACTCAGGGTTAAAATTGTTAGCCAATCATAAACTGACTCCACAGGCAAAGGCCCAGAAGAGGAAATGTTCTGGCTGAGTCCGTGGTGACAGGAAGGGCTACCCCTATGCACCCCCGTGGGTAGAGTCTATGCTCTGGAAAGTCCAATACTGCCAAATCCATTAGACAGCTTCACTGCGAACACTCAGTACCTCTGAAACCCAGGCCATTTTGTTAGGTTCCTGAATATGGATTTAGGGGTCTAGTTTTAGGCACCAGGTCTGAAAGTGTTGGTCCAGGATTCTAACTGCTCGGCATGTTCATCCCATTTCTTCCTCAGGAGTCTCTCTTCTCCCTAATGAGCTATCCAGCTGTCATCCCCAACAAGTTATGGAGCCTTCAGGCCCAGCATTCCAGCTCCCCAAACACCATCTTTACCTGGCACCTAAAAGAGTTTTAGCCAGCCCAGGGGAGGGAAAGAACACTACCCCCAGTGCGCTCCCCTCTGGTGTACACTCATTCCTGCTCTAGCCACATGCAGGAAAAGGAACGAAGCAAGAGTCAGAAGATTCCCTCAGATCTGGATCTGAGTAGAAACCCTCAGACATGGAAAGGCATATTGATTAAAAAACGAATGTCAGAACTGGGGTACCCTTTTAAACTGAGTTACACAAGACACTGGTAAGGCTAAGTTGTAAGGCCCCCTTTAAACAAATGTATTACATGGCGTGCAAAGAAAGGGAGGTCAACAGTGCTGAAGAAAGGAGGCTATTGATGACAGGGATGGCAGAACCTGGATGCTGGGATGAGAACAGAGCTGAGCAAATAATTGGTTGGGTTTCGGGGGTGGGGGGTATTTTTGTTTTGTTGTTTGTCTTGTTTTGGTTCAGTCATCAAACTGAAAAATTGGGTGGGGAGCAAAATTCCTTTCAGGTGGAACCAAAAGGAGATTTTTAGGTTTCCCCCTCCCCACCAACATGGAAAAACTAGGAGAGAAAAATTCATTTGGAATGTAATGAAACTTTTTGTTCGACACAAAATGAAACATTTCATTTCATTTTGGGGTACTTTTTTAATCGACTCTTGCTAAATTTCTAAATGAAATGTTGTTTCAAAAGAAAACTGTTTCATTTAGAAAATGTCAAAATGAAACATTTAATCTTTTTTTAGAAAATCCCATTTTTTTAATTGAAACTATATTTGCCAATTTCAACAGAAATTCGCAAGTAGTTTTGGACAACCCGAAACTGCATTTTTTTGGCAAACTATTGTGAAAAATTTCACCCAGCTCTAGATGAAACTTGTTTTGCTACATTTAGAAACCACTTACTTGTTCTAAAGTAAGAACAAAAGATTGTGTACTTTTATGCTCATGTTGTGTTTTTTGCCAGAGCAAAACTTGTGCTTTGGGCTGCATGGGTGGGGTTGGGTTTTTTTTTGTTTGTTTGTTTGTTTGTTTGTTCTTTGAGGGTTTTTTTATATATTCCTCTCATCCTGGATGCATGGCAAGAATTACTTCCAAACTTTACTCTTGGTTGTTTGCATTGGCACGGGCTTCCACTGCGAGCTAAACAAATGCTTTTAAAATTATATTTCCTTTGAAAAAATAATGGTCTAAATTCCAGGAAAGCCTTTCACAAGACTCAAAGTTGTGTGAAACCCAAGGGCTTAGCCACATGACTTCCATTAGCAGCAATGGGAGCTGAGCGATCCTGGCACATTGCTTTGAAAATGTAAGTCCCTTTAAGGTCATGCAGTTCATTCCTTTACAGAAAGCAAATTGATCTAATGCTAATAAAGCAGCAGCCTGTTGCTGCTATCAAAATGCCTGACATCCTGATGAAGGCATCCATAAAATTGCAGTTGGACAGCCCTTGCAATATGCACTGCCTCCTGCAATATAAGGCAGATTGAAAAATAGTTCAGGCCAGATCCTCAGTCTTCACCCTCTCCTCTTTGCCTTGCTTTTGCAAAGGAGATAGATAATTATTCCAAGAGAGCAGCTAGGGTTTTAATACATTTTTAAGGCCAGAAGGAACCATTGTGATCATCTAGTCTCATCTCCTGCATAACATAAGCCTGAGAATGTCACCTAATAATTCCTGCATCAAGCCCATATCTGGTGGCTGAGCTACAGCATATTTTTTTGGAAAGATATCCAGCCTTGATTTAAAACATCAAGCAATTGAGAATCCATATCCCTTTGTAATTTGGTCCAATGGTTATTTACCCTCACTGTTTAAAATGTGTGCCTTATTTCTTGTCTGAATTTATCTAGCTTCAGCTTCCAGTGCCTGGATCTTGTTATGAGTTTGTCTGCTAAATTAAATAGCTGCCTGCTACTAAGCTTCTTTAGTCTCCCACTATAAAGCAGGTTTTCCAGACCTCAGATTAGTCTTGTAGCTCTTTTCTGAACCGTTTCCAATTGTCAACATCCTTATTGACGTGCAGACATCAGAACTGGACACTGGATCCAGTAATGGTCTCATCAGTGTTGTAGGGAGGGTGTATAACCTCTGTATACTTCTACTAGATCTTCTCCTGCTTATACCGCCAACAATTGTGTTAGCCCTCTGAGCTAAAGCGTTGTCCTGGGAGCTTATGTCCAGTTGGTTATCTACCATAACACCCAAGTCCTTTCCAGAGTCACTGCTTTCCAAGATACAGTACTCCATCCTCTGTGTGACCTGCATTCTTCATTCATCAAACTGTAGGGCTTGAAAGGGCCTCCGGAAGTCATCAAGTCTAGCCCCTTGCACTCAAACAGGACCAAGTAAACCTAGACCATCCCTGACCGGGTGTTTGTCCAACCTATTCTTAAAAACCTCCAATGACAGGGATTCCACAAATTCCTTTTGAGGCCTATTCCAGAACTTAACTACCCTCATAGTTAGTTTTTTCCTAATATCTAACCTAAATCTCCCTTGCTGCAGATTAAGCCCATTGCTTTTTGTCCTACCTTCAGTGGACATACAGAACAATTCATCACTGCCCTCCTTATAACATATTTGAAGATTGTTATCAGGTTCCCCCTCTGTCTTCTTTTCTCAAGACTAAACATGCCCAGTTTTCTTTAACCTTTCCTCAGAGGTCAGGTTTTCTAAACTTTTTTTTATGATTTTTGTTGCCCCCTTCTGGAGTCTCTCCAATTTGTCCGCATCTTTGTTAAAGGGTGCCACACAGAACAGGACACAGTATTCCAGCTGAGGCCTCAACAGTGCTCACTGGAGTGGGACAAGTTACCCCCGCTCCATGTATCTCACATACAACTCTCCTGTTAATACACCCAAGCATGATATTAGTCTTTTCTGCAAATGCATCACACCGTTAAATCATTTTCAACTTGTGATCCGCTGTAACCCCCAGATCCTTTTCAGCAGCACTCCCCTTGAGCCAGCGATGTTCCTTCCCCCTTTGGGAGGTGTGCATTTGGCTGGATTAAATACATGCTGAGCAGATACCGCCCAGTTTACCAAGTGATCCAGATTGCTTGCATAAGAAAATCCCTGGGTGAGAGAAAGGCAGCATATCCAGGTCTGTGCCACCCGCTCCTGCACGAATGTAGTAGGCATGCCAGGGATGGGAAAGAATCATGGGAGAGTATGCTGCGCTCCCGTGATCCGAGATCAGGGGATTGGGGTAAGAGGAAGGGGGGTAGAACGCCTCTTATATCACTCCTCACCTTGGTGCAGGGAGAGGAGTCAACTGCATCTGAGGTTCTAGCCCTTTGTATTTAATACAGAGTGTAGGTAGAATAAGGAAAGGGTCGCAGAGTCATGTTCCTTGAAAGATCAGACCTTCATTTGATCTTCTGGTGCCTCACCTCAAAGCTAGCAGTTCCAGAGAAAAGGCACACAGACAAGGGCTAAAACAAACACTTGCAGTACTACACAGCTACTTATGAATCTGCCAGCGGGGCAGTACTGGTGGAGTGATGCTGAGGTTGTGAGTTCAAGCCTCACCTAAGAGCAATATTCTTAATAATAATATATGGAGATATATCTATCTCATAGAGCTGGAAGGGACCCTGAAGGGTCATTGAGTCCAGCCCCCTGCCTTCACTAGCAGGACCAATTTTGCCCCAGGTCCCTAAGTGGCCCCCTCAAGGATTGAACTCACAACCCTGGGTTTAGCAGGCCAATGCTCAAACCAGTGAGCTATCCCTCTTCTGAGTTTGGTCACTAAATGCTACTATTCCCATTTCACAGATGGAGAAACTGAAGTAGAGAGAGGTGAAGTGACTTGGCCAAGGTCACTGGGAGAGTTATGGCTCATAGAGCCACAGCGCTGTGTGTATGTAACGGGCAGAGAGCAGAGCTTGCTGGGAAACTGAAGAAATATGCCTGGAAACATTCAGTGAAATGTTCCTGATTTGTCAGAACATGTTCCTGTTGCGTACCTTCCACCCAGCTCTAATAGACAATAGCAAAATCCCCCCCAAACTGAGCAGCAAGGTCCAAAATGTTTACAAAGCAGCCAGGGACAACTCGTAGTTTGCGAATTCAAAGCACCTACATTATTATAGCATAATATGAATTCAATGGAAATAGGGTTCATTTGATTCACTGATGGGAACGTGAATGCTGTCGGCCCTCTGTTCTTCAAATGGATTCAGCCTAAATGAGATTTCATGTTTGTGGTAATAGCTCCTGATTTAACATGAGCCAAACAAAAAAGGTGAAATGGGCAACGCTAAAGTTGTTTCTTGTTGTTTTGTTTTGTTCTCACAATCAAATCCCTTTATATGCTTGGTTCAGTGCATTGGGGAGTTGTAATGGCTGGAAATCTAAAACCTTTCCTGGCCTGAAACTTCATAAAGTAATGCCTAGTGCTGGCCAGCGGACAACAATGCTGTTTTGTGACAACTTTCAAGGTCCTGAAGTTTTTGCTTTTCTTCTTCATTGTAATGGAAACAAAACTTGTCAAGCATCACATAATGGAATTGGATCAAAACACCGTGTTTGGGGATTGAAAAGGTCACATATTCAAATCCTTCCCCTCTCTCTCCCTCTGGAAGTGACTGGAGACTCGACCCTGGACCTCCGAAACCTTCCCATTGAAAACCTGGTTGAAAATGATACATCTCTGGAATATTTTGGCTTCCATGAAACAACTTATTTGAACAAAACAAATTTAGCTGGAGTGTTCCAACCAGCACTAGTAACAATGATGGCACAAGCAAGAAATCCAACCACCATGCAGTGACTGAGGGGTTATTAAATATTTATGAGCACACTGTGGTAACCTCAAATATGCAATTTCTTTCATGGGCTGAGACCTGTAGATAGGTGGGGAAAGTAATGCCCACAAATAAGGGCCAGGCTCGAGAGAGACTTTGGGAAATCGTGTTTGAAGAAGATAGGCACCAAAGTTTAGGTTGAACGTTAGGAAAAACTTCCTAACTCTCAGGGTGGTTAAGCACTGGAATAAATTGCCTAGGGAGGTTGTGGAATCTCCATCATTGGAGATTGTTAAGAGCAGGTTAGACAAACACCTGTCAGAGATGATCTGATAATACTTAGTCCTGCCATGAGTCCAGGGCACTGGACTAGATGACTTCTCGAGGTCCCTTCCAGTCCTATGATTCTATGCAAATGACCCGGGTTTTCCTATCTTATTCTCAGTTCCCAAGATTTGGCTTCCCAATGGAACATACTCAGACAGTAGGAATGAATCAATTAAAGCCTGGAAAGACTAAATAATCAAGTTACAGAACAGTGAAAGAGTTGAAGTAGCAAAGCACCAGATATTTAATGAGACAATACACTTTTTGTTTTAATTCTTTGTCCTAAAGGTGAAACTTCAGACCAAGAACAGAAAACAGAATGACATGTATCTTTTATTTGGTCCTTTATTTATGAGAACAGGAAATAAAATCAACTAAGCCCCTTCCCATTCCAGTTTTCAGATTATAATCTCCTGCTCCTCTCAGATGTCAGACTAACCTAGCTAAACAAGCAGTTTTAGTCTCAGGACACTCCCTAGAGAGATAAGAAAGCTGATTGGTCCTAGATTTTTGTGTGTGTTAAAGTAAAGCTTGTAGCAACAACCCAGGAGCTCATCTGCCAAACTCATTCTGACCTTGGGTAACTCCACTGGACACCAGGGATGAATTTGGCCTCTTTTTTTTTTTTTCTGGTAGTAAAAAAAAAATTAAACCCAAAGCAGATTAAACGAGGTTGCATACCTCCAAAGATGGTAGCACATGTTCACCCATGCCAACATTATGGCCATTTCACTATATGTACTAACAACAGCGACCACCATTGATGGATACCATCTTTACTCTCCCCTGGGAGAGTTAAATAAAGGCTTTTCTTCACCTGAAATACCAGTCCCTTTATCAACTGCTGTCTCCCTGAACCTTGTTATATTTTACAGTATACACACAGCGAAGTTAGATTTAAAAAAAATCTTGCTGGAAGATTGCAAACACTTCTTTGTTTCTTAGAATTCAGAATAATAAAATATAAGAACCCAAAAACAGAGAGAGACAAAGCAGACTGCTCCTTAAAAACAGAGAGAGGCACAACTCACCACATCAAACTCTGGGCTGTCTGCCTGCAGAATGAGGGCTGCTAGGCCCAGATCACATGCTTCCCCACAGAGCCTCCTAGCCTGCAAGCAGGACCAGGAAACCCCTGAAATTTCAAGTGATAGCCTACAATTGGAGCACCATTTTTCAGTACACCATAATCCTCATACTAATTCATATAAGGTTGTAAGAAAATTGTGAGCTGCAATTGTGTTGCAAAAACTGCAACTCTTAACATGCTGCAACTTTTTTAGTTGCCACAAATTTGAGTGGCATTGCAACCCCTCACTCACTCACTCACTCACTCACTCACTCACTCACTCACTGCCCCTCCATCATCACTGAGATGAGCAAAACTCAAACTTTGGAAAACTAGGAAATGGATCGTGAAGGTTGCCCATGCAACCCTACCCTCTTTCACCAGTGCTTCAAGACTACCCATTAACACACATACCTTTACTCTGCCAACCCCACAGTTGCTGAAATGTACCATTTCATCACCTCTGTTTACAACTCATTCACTCTCACCCACTGGATTCCATCT
>QXTE01000346.1:374883-407407 GCA_003942145.1 Platysternon megacephalum
GGGGGGGTGCAGGAGTCAGGGCATGGGGTGTGAGGGGCTGGGTATGTGTGGGGGTGTTGGAGTCAGGGCTGGGGTTGTGGGGGGTACAGGGGTCAGGGCTGGGTGTGTGTGAGGGGGTGCAGGGGTTAGGGCAGAGGGCTGGGTGTGTGTGAGGGGGGTGCAGTGGTCAAGGCAGAGGGCTGGGTGTGTGTGAGGGGGTGCAGGTATCAGGGCAGAGGCTTGGGGGAGGTGTGGGGGGGTAGGGCGGGGACTGGGGTGGGAGTTGGGACTCCTGGGCTCCGGGAAGGAGCTGGTGTCTGATGCTCGGGGGAGGAGTGCTGGGAGTGAGGACTCTGGATTCCTAGGTTTCCAGCTGGGCTCTAGTTGTTCGAGGGGGTGGGGGGCAGATGGAGACTAGGGCTCCGGACTCCTGGGTTCTGCCCTCAGTGCCGGAGGGGAGCGGGGTCCAGTGACCTGGGGTGGGGAAAGAGGCGTGACCCAGCTGTTCCCAGGGTCCAGCAGGCGGCAAGCCGCAGCCCCCGAGCTCGGGTTCGGGCTGTGAGACGTGGCCTGCCCCAGTACAGAGCCAAGCTCATCCCGGCACTGGGGCTCCAACCCCGGGGCAGCCTGCCTGAGTCCAGGGAGTGGGGCCGGCCATGCTCGTGGCGGGCGGGCACACGGTGCAGCTGGGACCCAGGACCCTTCCCCACTTACAGGCCTCACAGGGGCTGCAAATCCTGTGGGGCTGGGTCCCTCTTCCTGCCCCCGTTGGCGGGGCCACTCAGACTCCGCGGATACCAGGTAGCGGTATGGACACGCTAACCTGGAAACACAACCTCCCGCTGGAAGTGACAGAGGTCAGGAAAGCATGTGCAAATGCCGGTGGGAGGGGCGGAAAAGAGCGGGCCGGGCCAGGCCAGGCAGGATTTTTAATGGCACGCTGCTGCCTGCTGGGGTTCGGCAGCAGGCTGAGCGGGGCCGGGACCCCGGCAGGCAGAAGTGTGCCATTAAAAATCGGCTTGCGTGCCATCTTTGGCACATGTGCCATAGGTTGCCAACCCCTGGTATAGAGAGTGTCCCACAATTAGCATACTGCGCCAGCCGACTCCCCCCCCCCATATAAATATCAGCTGCACCCCACCAGCCCTGCTTCGGTACATCTCCCCAGCTATGTCCCTGACCATTTCAATGCATTCCCCCTCCAAACTGGTCCCTCCCCACTGCCCAACACAGACTCCCCACTGCAAGCCGGGAACACATGTCCCTGCAGTCTGCGCTCCCTGATATACTGTTACTTTCCCCCTCCCAGAACCCAACTGACATGCAGTGCCTGGAGTAAAGGGCAACTCTGTCACACTGCAATGGTGTTCCTGATCGTGTTTCAGAATGGTGGGAGGGTGGAGTTTGTGGCTGGGCCAGCCAGAGAAATCACAAATAGATTCTGTTCCAAAATACTAAGAGTTTTATGCTTGAGAGAAAGATCCTCTGACTGTTGTCCAATAGATGTTCCCCCTCTGTGAGCAGAGTGCTTGTAATGTTTCTGTGCCATACAGTACACATTGTCCAGCCAGCCATGAACCCTCCAATTTCTGTTCTTCCAACACGTATTAATAGCTTTCATATTGTCACTCTAGTACTTATTCAGATGCTCAGCCAAATCAGAGAAAACTGTCACAGCTCCTGGACAGTTTTCAAATCCTGGGGATTTCATAGCAGCCTTCAACTACCTGAAGGGGGGTTCCAAAGAGGATGGAGCTCGGCTGTTCTCAGTGGTAGCAGATGACAGAACAAGGAGTAATGGTCTCAAGTTGCAGTGGGGGAGGTTTAGGTTGGATATTAGGAAACACTATTTCACTAGGAGGGTGGTGAAGCACTGGAATGGGTTACCTAGGGAGGTGGTGGAATCTCCATCCTTAGAGGTTTTTAAGGCCCTGCTTGACAGAACTCTGGCTGGGATGATTTAGTTGGTGTTGGTCCTGCTTTGAGCAGGAGGTTGGACTAGATGACCTCCTGAGGTCTCTTCCAACCCTCTCCTGTTTCACTCCAGCTTCAAACCCCACCACACACACACACACACACACACTCTCTCTCTCTCTCTCTCTCCTCTGTCTCTGGTTCCTCTCCACCCAATATCTTAATAATTTTGATTAGACTGACTGCTGGCTATTCTTGTGTTTGCAGCAAACCTCCCCACAAAATAAAAACATGTGATACTATAACAGAAGCAACTTGTAGCATGCAACATGACTTATTAACTCTTTATTGCACAGGTGTACAACATGAGTGGTGGGATGATCATTGGGGCAAGGGCGTCAGCACATTCCATCGAACTAACCAGGGAAGCGTAAAGGGGCTGCATAGAAACCCTCTCAGCTTTTTGCTTTCTTGGTACATGTGCATTGTAAGCCTTCCAGGCTGCACTTCTACACAAGCAAAGAAATGAACATGTTTGTAAATACCAGTCACAGTTTGGGTCGCTGTCAGTGGATGATGAACACCACCGTGGGTAAAGTTCTTGTTCGAGGGGCCTGGGTCAGCCCTTGACTTGGGCAGCAGTGGCTTAAAGCAAATCAGAAATAGGCAGACTCCATAAATATAACACAAACAAGTCAAAAAGCCCTGGAACTCCGGCTTTCCATCTCTAGCTCCCTTCCTTGTACTCCAGGAAGGTCTAGATTTCTCAGAAGCAGTCTGGTCTAGCTCCTCTGCCCAGCTGCTCCCTTGAAGTCACAAGTTCTTCTGCTCCCTCTTTTCCCTCATTATATTTGGACTCGAATACTGCGTGCGGATGTGGTCGCCCCATCTCAAAAAAGATATATTGGAATTGGAAAAGGTTCAGAAAAGGGCAACAAAAATGACTAGGGGTATGGAACAGCTGCCGTATGAGGAGAGATTAATAAGACTGGGACTTTTCAGCTTGGAAACTGAAGGGGGATATGATGGCTGGTCTATAAAATCATGAGTGGTGTGGAGAAAGTAAATAAGGAAGTGTTATTTACTCCTTCTAATGACACAAGAACTAGGAGTCACCAAATGAAATTAATAGGCAGCAGGTTTAAAACAGACAAAAGGAAGTATTTCTTCACACAGTCAACCAGTGGAACTCTTTGCCAGAGGATGTTGTGAAGGCCAAGACTATAACAGGGTTCAAAAAAGAACTAGATAAATTCATTGAGGATAGGTCCATCAATGGCTATTAGCCAGGATGGGCAGGGATGGTGTCTTTAGCCTCTGTTTGCCAGAAGCCGGGAATGGGCGACAGGGGATGGATCATTTGATGATAACCTGTTCTGTTCATTCCCTCTGGGGCACCTGGCATTGGCCATCGTCGGAAGACAGGATACTGGGCTAGATGGACTTTTGGTCTGACCCAGGATGGCCGTTCTTAATGTTTTAAGTGTAGACAAGCCCTCAGAAACATTGTCCTTCAAACAGGAAGGATACAGAGACCATGAAGGGAAAGGGCTTCTGGACATATCCATCTGTGCAGCACAAAAGTCTCTGAACGCTGTGAGGTGGCCTGTTCATCCCAATGTGGTGCTCTCAGATGAATGGATATGAACACAACCTGAAACAATAGGTCTGAGAAGTGTGAGCTGCTTCATCCATCTCAGTGGGTGTTCACATCCCCTTCCCGGGTGCCTTAGGGCCTCTGACGTGCATGGAGTATGCCTGTTCTCAGCTCCCCACCGAAAAAGACAGTACTTCCCCAGCTCTGGGGTCACATGGGGTGCAGCAAGAGGGCCTCAGACCCTCCCAAAAGAGCAAGTCCCCTCGCCCCCAGAACCCAGCTCACATGAGAAAGGTATAGAAGGGATGTCCAAGCCCTGAAGATAGGCACAGGAGCCCCAGATCCTAGCAAACACGGGGGACGGTGAGAAGGACTCAGACACCCCCAGAGGGACAAGGCCTCCCAAATCTCAGCTCAAATGAGGGGAGCATTGAGAGGGGTTCAGACCCCCGTAGAGGGGTAGGAGCCGCCAGTTCTGGGCAAACACCTGGGAGGGAAGAGTGAGGGGCTGACTGGTGCCCTCACCCCTATTCTCCCCCAGTGCCTCTCCACTTCCCCGAAACCCCATGCTTCCTTCATCTCAGCCCCAACCTCTCTCCCTTCCCCTATCACCCATCCCCAGTTATCTCCCTTCCCATAACCCCTCACTGCAGTGCCACACCCCTCTCCCGCACTGCTCTGCCTCCTAATACCCCTCCCTTCCCAGGAACCATTCACATGTCTAATTTTTTTACCTGAGAGACTTTGGTTACATTCCCCCCAAAATAAAATTGTATCCATGACTCACAAATTGAAGCACCCTTCAGCCACTCGGTCTGAAACTCGTTTTGTCTTAGATGGAGGCTTGTGATTAATTTATCCTTAGTTATGTTAACTCAATGCTGAGTTCACAGCCATCCATCTCCATAATGTCCGTGCCCCAGCCAGCCTTTAGTACTACTCAGTTTAATAGCAGAAGGCAGCACGAGGAAACGAGTTTGGGGACAATTGTAGCTTGGACCAAATGACCTGGGATTTGGCTCACTAACACCACCCCCTGCCCCCGCGGCATACCAAATGTCAAAGCAATCCTAGCATCTGTTTGGATTTTAGAGACGTTGGAGTCGAGCTTTAAAGCATGTAAAATGGAAGGAATGGAAACCCTCTAGCCATTTTTCTACATTGGCACACGCGTCTGTAAAAAACATACATTTTCTTAAATACTGCTTTCAATTTGGGTTCCGCCAACACTTAGGGGATGCTATCCACTACCCTGAGTAAACCGCAACAGATTGATTCCATTTGGAACCACATCACATCAATCGTTTGAGCTCTCGTTCTGGGGCGGAGGGGGGAGGAGAGAAACTATTTGAAAAATAGCTATTATTGGAGCGGGGGGGGGGGGGGGGAAATATCTCCCCAGCCCTGGCTCTAATAACCCCAAATGTGACTCACTGATCCTACCCTGCACTCTCCTGAGGCCCACCAAATTTCAAAGGAATCTAACCAAGGCCATGTCTACACTACACTTGGTGGAAGCACGTTACATTGTGTGCAGTTTAGTTGTAGCCATGTTGGTCCCAGGATATTAGAGAAACAAAGTGGGTGAGGTAAGCTTGTCTCGCTCACCAACAGAAGTTGGTCCAATTAAACCTCACCCACCTTGTCTCGCAAGTGACGGCATCAGACAGCGGCTGCAGTTAGTACATCGCCTGTGTGCATGGATGATCGGTTTCTTGTGTCAGTGCTGCACATACTCACCAGTGTGCTTGTGTTGATGCACACTGCAGTGCAGCATGGGTAGGTATCCCCATGTGCAACCTGCCACCATCAAGCGCACTGTCTTATGGGAAGTTTTGGCAATGCATAGAATGGTAGAAATGAGTCACACAGGATGGCTGGCAGCAAGGGGTCAATTTCCCAGCATGCAACTGTCTCCATCCCATAATGTCATCTATAGCCCATAGTTTTGTGTCTTTTTTTCAAAATCCCATGAACCCTCCTCACTATTTGCCATTTCTGCCAGAAGCATGGAGCCTGCACAGCTCTGCACTATTGACATAAGCGTTGCAAGCACAGGACTCACGATCCTGTAGAGCCACAAGAGGAACGGAATCAGCAGGGAACACGGAGGACAGATTGCTGTGGGACATAGTGAGAACCGATTCGGTGGGGTCTGTCAGTGAGGCTTTGACAGAGCACGTTAGCAGTAATGCGTTGTGGTGTGCTGTGCTCTATCTGGCCCTGCTGTTTGGGGGCCTGTTAGGAATTGTGTGGTGCTTGGTGTACATCTATGAATATAACACTGCAAGGGCATCTATTAATTTTGCGGTGTGTGCTGTACACTTATGATTATTACACTGTGTCACTGATACTACAAGTTGTACCACGCTGTTCAGTAACAAGTGGGTGCTTTCAGAACTGCTGGGCACTGTGTTGGGAACTAGTAAAGAGGAATTATTTTCCAAATAATAGCATTTTATTCAGTAACACAACCAGTGCAAAGAAAAAGCTGTGCAATTGAAAAGCAAATAAACGGAAAACTTTATAAATGAATGGAAACACGGGGAAAGAACATTCATGTCCGTTTTATCTGCACACACTGACCTGTGAACGCTACAGCTGCTGTATATGAGAAGTGGTGGTTGTCTTTAACGTCCACGGGAGCGGCGGGGTAGTGCAGTGACCCCTGATGCCATGTGGAATGTTGCGGGGGGCGGGGGATGTAGGGAGGTGCTGCAGTGGAGTTCTCCATGGACTGTAGAGGGAGGCGAACCTGGGATTGTTGAACCTGTAGGTCCACAAGTGTCTGCAGTGTGTGTGTTTGCTGCCGGAGAAGCCCCATTGTGGCCTGTTGCATCTCCCTCTCCTTTTCCTGCTGGGTCTGTCTCCTCTCTGCTCTTTCCTTCTCCAGGTTGGCCATAACGTTCACCCTCCAGGCTCAGTGCTCATGGTCTGATGCAGCACTGGCTTGCAGGATGTCATTGCACACGTCATCCAGAGTTCTTGTTTTTCCTCCTCCTTATTTGGCTCAGGCGTTCCACGGGTGTGGAGGGGGAACCCCTCACGGCTGCAATGGCAGCAGCTACTGATCAAACACATGGAGGTACCAGGGTCAGTACAGTCACACTGGAAAGCGAAAGTTAACATTCAGAACTCCCTTCCCTTGCTCCCCTAAGACGTGCCTACTGACACTTCTGCTTGGGATTGTTTGCGCAGGGCTCCACCCACAGCCCCAGCCCCGGTGAGTGTCGCCCACCAGGGGTGAAGGAAATGAGGAGGGAATTGCTCGGTTGCATGATTCTAGTAGCACAGGGCAATGGCACTAAATACTGGCACTGTTTCCCCCAGGTGAGGGTGGTTTTAGCTGATATCCCGCTCCTGAGGGTAACAAAGGCACAGAGAGCAGCTGCTGCTGGCGCCCCAAAGCTGCCCGGGCCTGGATGCTGCTAGCCTGTGTACTGCAACAGTGCCTGCTGTTATTGTCGACTGTTGTGGGAAAGTGTCTATTGCAGAGGAAGAAATAAAGGCTGCCATCCCTAGAAACCTCCGGCAAAGGACTGCAGAGTATCTCCCTGAAAGTTTCATCAAGGTCTCTCAGGAGGATTCAAGGGACATTCCTGTGCACATAACCACACTGCTGCACATGGCCCTGCTTGCCCAACTCTACCGGGGGACGACAAGTAGATAACAGCTCGACCTCCTTTGGTTGTACCACTACCTCTTATACTACGAGTAAATTAAGGAAAAGTCGATAGCTGTGTCCTGTTAAGTTGGGAGCTCCATCAGAACATCGCTGTAATGGGAAATACAATTACACGCTTACCCAAGGCTCCTTCCTCTGCATCAGGCTCGCCCGGGCTTGATGTGGTGGAGTCTCAAAGAGGTCCTGGCTCGCGGCATAGCTGGATCCCCCCAGTCACATGTCCCTCATCCTCCCTGCTCATGCCAGGGGCCCATGGCTCGGGCTCCTCGGCGGTATCCATGGTGGTCTGCAGGGTGCTGGTGGGGTCTCTACCAAGGATGGCACGCAGTGCTTTGTAAAAGCAGCAGGTCTGTTGCTTGGCACCAGATCGACTGTTGGCCTCCCTGGCCTTCTGGTGTGTCTGACACACTTCCTTCGCTTTCACATGGCACTGCTGCTGGTCCCTGTCATACCCCTTCTCCTATATGCCCCGTGCAATCTGCTCCTAGATATCCACGTTTCTATGGCTGGTCCATACCTGTGCTTGCACAGCCTCTTCTCCTCACAGGCCCAGAGATCGAGTATCTCTGTCTACTCCAAGCCGGAGCGCGTCTGGGGCATGTCGCCGGCATGGGCAGCTGGGCAGTTGTACACCACATTGGAGAGCTGCTAGGTGAGCTCGCCAAGGTGGACAACCAGGAAAAGGCATTTCAAAAATGTGTGGGGCTTTAAAGGGTTGGGAGGCTTCCAGTCTCTGTAACCCTGGGCAGTGGAGTTCACAATTGTGGCCTGAGAGGTCAGTGTCAGGCATTGTGGGACAGCGACCGGAGGACCATTAGGGTCAACATAAGTAATTCAGCAGCGACACTCACACAGCATCAACCTCAGTACATCAACCATGGCTCCACGCCGCTCGGGGAGGTGGTTTTACTGTGTAATTGTAACGGGGTGCTTACATTGGTGGGAGACCAATTGAACAGGGCCGCCCAGAGGGGGGGGCAAGTGAGGCAATTTGCCCCGGGCCCCGCAGGGGCCCCGCGAACCCTGGCCCAGTGGTGGTCCCGGTCTTCAGCGGGATTTGGGCGGCGGGGAGCCCTTCAGTCGCTCCAGTCTTCAGCGGGATTTGGGCGGCAGGGAGCCCTTCAGTCGCTCCGGTCTTCAGCGGGATTTGGGCGGCGGGGAGCCCTTCAGTCGCTCTGGTCTTCAGCGGGATTTGGGCGGCGGGGAGCCCTTCAGTCGCTCAGGCCTTCAGCGGGATTTCGGCGGCGGGGAGCCCTTCAGTCGCTCCGGTCTTCAGCGGGATTTGGGCGGCGGGGAGCCCTTCAGTCGCTCCAGTCTTCAGCGGGATTTGGGCGGCAGGGAGCCCTTCAGTCGCTCCGGTCTTCAGCGGGATTTGGGCGGCGGGGAGCCCTTCAGTCGCTNTGCCTCTTATACACACATGGAACTTTCAGTCTGGATTCTTCCCATTTTCTTTTGCCCTACTCTTCCCACAGGTACCTCCAAACCAGTCATCCGGGGCTGTCTAGGGGAATGACTAGCTAAGGTGCACAAAGTGTGAGGAGGCCCGTCCTTCGGACTTGTTGACATGGTGAACTCCTTGCTACAGCTCATTTTCACATGCTCATGGCTTGCAGTGATTCCTCTAAGTCAGTACAGTATTCTCCGTACCACCATAGCATCAGGGAAAAGCAGTAGATATATATGCAGTTGTCATTTTTGAAAGTCAAAGGCCACTGTCTAAGCATCTCCATCATATTCTAAAAAGCTTTTGTTTCTACTGTCATTTAAAATAGCCTCTCGGACATTAGAAACTGAAATCTGTTTTCTTGTCAGTCTGTGTTGCTCCATTGCATACATACAGACTGGTCCCTATTGTCAGATCACTCAGATACTGACATTAATTATTTTCCTAATATTAATTAAACAGATTTTAAAGCCTAGGCCCCTTCCCAAATACACAGCAAAATCCTAATTTTCTCAAGTGTGGGGGCCTACTGTAAAAATGGTTTGCATGTACAAGTACTGCATCATGAGCACACTGAGTAATTGTACATGCAAACTAAGTAATCATTTGCATGCATGATTACCCAGTCTTTGCATGCAAAGTTGCAGTAATACATCATGCAAATTAGGCATACAAATCAGGCTTTAAAAAAGGTATGGACTTTCATTTCTGATATATATTTATTTACAGAGCTTGATCATATCTGAAGCCTGGCCCTATGCAATTTCATTTCACTGCTACAGTCATACAATAAATCCTCACATTTCTTTATTGCAGAGTTAAATATCCTTTCGTTGGGAGTAAAGGGACATTGGCTTGGGTTCTTTAGGTGGAGGGATGTGGGAGTTTTTCGTTTGGGAATCTGCATGCACAAATTAGAGGTTGAACATTTCTGAGTTATGCTTTCTGAAGTCTGCTGACTCTGGCAGGGCTGTACGTAGGGTACCTGCCCAGTTCACGATGAGGTGCCCTTTTAAGCAATCATGTAACTATAGGTACAAAGTGTGCTGCAGCACAAGCCAAGTATCCAGGACATATTAACTTGGTATGAAACAGTGGCCAGTGAAAAGCAAGGGCACAGAAATCAGTCTGGTTCAGGCTTTGACGTATAAGGAGAGGTAGGGGCTTCAGAGCAATGTCTATACAGCTATTTTTAGAGCACTAACGTCAACCTCCTTAGCCCCGTCTGTTGACCTGGATTGGGGGGGGTGTCTCTCCAAAATGCTGTGTAGACATAGACTTTAAGACCCTTTGCGCTGCCAGAGTGGGGTAAAAGGGCCGCAGTGTAAATCAGAATAAGGCCCTTGATCTGGACAGGCTGAGAATAAGATTACAGAGACGATGGATGTTCCCATTTAGTGTGAACTCACCAACAAACTGCTCTCCACTGGAGCTGGGCAAAACTCTCCATCTAACTCTTCTTTTTGGTGAAAAATGCAGATTTAGCTACCCTGAAACCTTTCGCAAATCTGTGTCAGTTTCACCAAAATGACAGGTTTCAGAGTAATAGCCATGTTAGTCTGTATCTGCAAAAAGGAATAGGAGTACTTGTGGCACCTTAGAGACTAACAAATTTATTGTAGCATAAGCTTTCGTGGGCTACAGCTCACTTCATCGGATGCATGTAGTGGAAAATACAGAAGGAAGATATATATATATACACACATGAAACAATGGATCTTACCATACACATTATAAGGAGAGTGATCAGTTGTCAGCAGGAGAGAAAAATAAGTCTTTGTGGTAGTTATGAAAATGGCCCATTTCCTGCACTTGACAAGGAGATATAGGCAACTGTAGGGGGCGGGGTGGGGGGGCGAAGATAAGCATGGAGAAGTGTAATGGCCCATCCACTCCCAGTCTTTATTCAAACCTAATTTGATGGTGTCCAATTTGCAAATTAATTCCAATTCAGCCGTCTCTCGTTGGAGTCTGTTTTTGAATTTTGTTGTTGTAATATTGCGACTTTTAGGTCTGTAATCGAGTGGCCAGGGAGGTTGAAGTGTTCTCTAACTGGTTTTTGAATGTTATAATTCTTGACGTCTGATTTGTGTCCATTTATTCTTTTACGTAGAGAACTTCAAAAACAGACTCCATTCCATGCTCTTCTTACTATTGCTATTCTGTTGCACACCAAGTCAATGTCATTACATCTCAGTTGAGCATGTCCTTGGAAGGAATCACATTCCAGGGCTTCTTGGGCTGAGATCCGTATAATCTACAGGCGAGGAAAAGAAGTTTGTGGAGGCTAATTAGATACTTTGCTAAAGCCAGGCGCACTTTGGAGAGAGCAGCACATTAGCCAGGGCTTGTTTCTACCCAGATGTGTTCCTTCTCGCTGCTCCGCCGTAGGTAGCGCACCCTGTGATGCAGGGAAAGATGGCTAATGAAGCAGGCAGGGTGAGGGAGGCAGGTTAGCCAGCAAGGAGAACTGCATGGATGGAAGGTGGGGTGGGGTGGGGTGAGACAGGGCCATGTGGGACAATGGGGCTGGGGGCACCGTGCCTCCAGGGATGAAGCCCTTACTACAGGATCAAAGGTGGAGCTCTCTTGCTTTCAGACGCCCTTTACTCCTTCCCCTGGCTTGGCCTGGGGTTAGCTGCCCAGCTGCTTTCAGAAATGAAACCCCGGAAGCAGGGGGAAGGGGTCCAGCTAGCAGATTTTTGTTTTTAAAGCTACTTTCTTAGCTCCCTGCAGTGCCGAGCTCAGGTCGGGTAAATGCCCTCTTTCCCCCTGGGTCTGGCCTCTCCCTTGCACTAGCCTGTCGGCTCAAATCCAGGCTGGCAAGAAAGGGAGACTCGGCTGAAAGTAACCAACCCCAGCCAAGCTGGGCTGCAGTGTGCAGAGTGACCTTCCCAAGGAGCAGGGGGCGCCCTCCTGCTGATGACAGGGTCCTGGTGTAGTTGCTGCTGCTGTGCAACAGAATGTAGTAAGACGAGCATGGAATGGATTTTATTAACACCATTGAGCTGCTTGTGAATGATTTTGTGACTGCTCGTGCCTGTGTGTGTGTGTGTGTGTGTCTGTGTCTGTCTGTGTGTGTGTCTGTGTGTGTGTGTGTGTGTCTGTGTGTGTGTGTATAATTCTCTGGAAATTTTATTCAGTGACATTTTTGACTCCTTTTGAGTGCTTAAACAGCTACATCTAGCGACTTTTCAGGGTTTGTCTGTTGCAAGCCCCACTTCCAGACCGAGACCCAAAACAATTTTCTTTTCCATTTTTTGGTTCACCAAAATTTTCATTTTCTATTCAACTGGAAACCATTTTTTAAAACCTTTTCAAAATTGCCAATGAACCCAAAGATTCATGAGCCCCACAACCCTGCTGCTAACGTGCACA
Organism: Platysternon megacephalum; assembly: GCA_003942145.1. Classification (NCBI taxonomy): domain Eukaryota; kingdom Metazoa; phylum Chordata; order Testudines; family Platysternidae; genus Platysternon; species Platysternon megacephalum. The sequence continues at coordinate 386,881 of QXTE01000346.1, forward strand.
CCTGCAGCTGGCCTCACTGCTGCCTTGACGTGTTCCTTAATCAGCCTAGCTGGTGACTTTCCAAAACCAACTTCAGATGAGTGTTACGACCCCAGCAGTCTCAGGAGCATCCTCCCTAATGCCCTGACACGTAATTAAACGGGTCAGTTCACGTGGCAGGCTTAACCCGCTGGCCAAACTGCTAATTCTGCTTTGGCCAGTGCGATGCCAACCATCATCCAGAAGGATGCAGCAACCGCTAATCATGGAATGAAAAACATATGATGAGTGGCATGTGACATCCGTGCACACTTTGCCCATTGTGTCAAGAAAACAGAAACGCTTGTCAAAATACCAGCTCGAGCAGGAGCTTTTGGCTTCTGGGAGCATGAAAGAGGCATATTGGCAAGCACAGCATTAGAAAGGCAGATGTCCTCTCCACCCACTAGAATTTTATTGGCAGTTGAGTTAACATCCTCTTTGCATATGAAAGCAATGGAGAGGCACTGCTGCAGTCTTGCTGGCAGGAAACTTGGCTGCAGAATCAGTGCTACATTTGACAAGGAAGCAATATGTTAGTAACAGCCCTTGGTCCATGTTACTGGGGCCAGATTGCTATGGCACTTTCCACCCCATGTGGAGGCATCATGTACCAAGTGCTAGACACCATGTCATTCTCTTTCTCCATGTCTCTCTGATCCCGTCTCTAATAGAGCAGAGGCCTGATTCGCCTCTCCTCTACAGTGTGATGCCACTGATTGTACTGGACTCCTGATTTGCGCTGGTGCATGTGACAGAAAAATCATACCCCAACTGTTAAGCCCTGTCACAGGGTGTCTAGCCCATTAAAGAGAGAGCGGTCTCAGCCAACTCTGCTCCCCAGATGGGGGAAATGAAGGTCATGTGATTCAATCAGGCCCTAAGTGAGAGGCTTGGCTAGAGAAGAGAGAAAATTCAGCAAAGGCCTGGGGAAGGAAGCTGAGAGCAGCACGGTTGCTGCAGGGACCCTGAGAAACCGGGGAGGTTGGGGGTGGGGGGGCGGCAGGAAAGCAGCAGAGGGAGTTGGACAAGGCAGGCAGAGATCTGTACTAGGGTAAGAGGGAGCCTAATAGTTTTGAACCCAGGCCCTAAGAAGGGGTGTTATTGGATAAAAAGCATTTGCAGATTATTTCCATTCATCTGAAGAGGGGAAATGGAGGCAGGGCGCCGCAGAGCTACGAGGGTCGCGCAGGGTGCAGCTGACCCATTTACAAGCACCCAAACTTACACGCAATATTTTATGTTAATATGAATTACTTTTAATGGAGAGTCATGCATCAAACTGGAGGTTCTATGACAGCGCGAAATACTTCTATATTTTCCCTCTGAGAACTTACCTTCCCAAGAACACACCTTTTAATAGACTGACAAAGGATCTCCAGCAACTGAACTCTTACAGTGGAATTTCGATCCCATTGCCGGTCTTAGTTGTTATTCTGAGATGTGGGAGCTCTGGGTAATAGGGCATATCCGCACCTAGGCTTGCCACCTCTCCAGGCTTGCCCTGGAGTCTCCAGATTCATCTTCAATTAAAGGTTATGTCACGTGATGAAACCTCCAGGAATACGTCCAACTAAAACTGGCCACCCTATCCGCACCGCCCTGTGTTCAGACTACAGGGAACTAAAAGGTCCCTCGTTTGCATCGATGTAGTCCTCTTCCACCAGGATTACATTGATCCGAGCGAGGAACTCTGAAATTCACACCTGCAGACAGCACAGCGCTTTGGCGCACGTTGCTATTCACACCCTGTTGTCCAAGCTGCAGGGCAGGGCAGACATAGGCTTAGTTTTATTTTTCCTTTCTACTTGATTGTGGGTAAAATTTTCAAAAGGGCTGGAGGGCTACTTCTGGCAGCTTAAGGGTGCAGAGAGATGCCTAGTGGGATTTTCAAATGCCCCTAAGCAGGTTAGGTGCCCAACTCTCATGGGAGCTGAAATCAATTGCAATTAGGTGCCTAACCTGCTTAGACACTCTTGGGATTTCACTAGAGGCCTATCAGCGTCTTTATGCACCTAAACACCTTTGCAAATGTGGCCCTAGGTCCCATCAGACTTATGGTCCAAAATGCCTAAAACCTAGTCTACAGACTTTTTTGTACCGTTATAACTGTCAATTAAGGGTGTGATTTTTTTAACTGAAATAGTTATACCAGTACAAGCCCTAGTGTGAACGCAGTTATGCTGGTATAAAGGTGCCACAGGCCAGGTCTACACTACCACTGATGTCAGCAAACCTTACGTTGCTTAGGGGTGTGGAAAAAACACCCCTCAGCAACATACGTTTCACCAGCATAAGTATTAGTGTACACAGAGCTTCTCCCACCAACATAGTTACTGCCGCTCGTTTAGGTAGTTTTATTATGTCGATGGAGAGCTCTCTCCCATTGGCATAGAGCGGCTACATGAGTGATCTTACAGCAGTGCAGCTCCATCGGTACAGCTGTGCCGCTGTAAGCTCGTTACTGTAGACATAACCTTAGAGCAGTGGTCCCCAGGGGATGTGCAAGACGATCCATTGGGTGGCGCGGCAGGAGGAGCGCTGTCAGAGAAAAAAAAGGGGGGGGGGCCGGAGGAGTGCCGCCCTAAGATTGGCCGGAATGCCGCCCCTTACAGTGTGCCGCCCCAGGCACGTGCTTCCTACACTGGTGGCTGGAGCCGACCCTAAGGGAAGAGTGGGAGTTCCACAACGCGGAGGGGTTGACAGTGGCGCCCTCACTCGTTCGTTCGCTTTCAGTGTATTGCAGTTTACATGTGCCCAGTTAAGTGGATTTACGGATTATATTATCTAGTTTTAACTAAACTAACCCTCACAAAATGGACAAGTGGCTTAAAAAGATTCCTGCAAAGAAACCGTGGATTGAAGATAATACTAGTAACGAGAGCACAAGCGAACAACAAGAAAATGGCAGAGCTGACAGTTCTCCTACTCCTAGCACGAGCTCTTCGTCAGCCACATTACGAGGTAAAAACAATGACGATCTAATCAGGTCTGACAAGCAGTCGGCCAAAAAAATTCAAGATTATCAAGAAGACTATTTGAAATATGGATTTACATCCACTATCGTTAACGATGAACCTCGCCCCAAGTGTATATTGTGCCTTGAGAGCTTAGCTAATGATAATATGAAGCCATCATGATTAGCAAGACATTTAAAAACTAAGCATCCAGAACGTGAAGACAAACCTCTACAATTTTTTCTGCGATGTTTAAAGTCATGCGATACTCAATCCAGTACTTTACAAAATTTCACTAAATGTAATGATAAATGTTTAGAAGCCTCTTTTGAGGTTTCTTACTTAATAGTGAAAGACAAAAAGCCACATACCATTGGGGAAACACTTGTTCTTCCTGCTGTGGTAAAAATGGAAGAAATAATACACGGAAAACTATATGGCGACAAACTAAAATGCATTCCTTTGTCAGCAAATACTGTTGGAAGACGCATAGAAAACATTGCTGATGATTTGAAGAAACAAGTATTAGAACAAATTACGCAGTGTGGGAGGTTTGCTATACAGTTGGATGAAAGTACAGATGTTTCTAACATGTCTCAGCTTATGGTATTTGCTAGATTCTGTTTCAATAATGAAATACACGAAGAACTACTTTTTTGTGAGCCACTAAAGGAAAGATGTACCAGAGAAGATATATTCTCAACAGTAAATGACTTCTTTAATAAAAACAATGTTTTATGGAAAAACTGTGTAAGTGTAACCACTGATGGAGCGGCTGCTTTGACTGGAATAAAGAAAGGATTCCAGGGTAAGGTTACAGAGATAGCACCACACGTGAAATTCATTCACTGCATCATTCATAGGCAAGTTATTGGAGCAAAGAAGTTGGAACCAGAAGTGCACAAAGTGCTACAGGATGTCATTGATGTGGTTAATTTTATAAAAACAAGACCTTTAAATAGTAGAATCTTTACAATACTTTGTAATGAGATGGGGAGTGTCCATGAAAATCTTTTGTACCACACAGAAGTTCGCTGGTTATCTCGTGGCAAAGTGCTTAAAAGAGTTGTCGAACTTAAAGATGAGTTACGCATTTTTCTTTTACAAAAAGACAAGTGTTCCAAATTTGCTGACCTTTTCTGTGATGACAAGTGGCTGTCAGTAGTATGCTACCTAACAGATATTTTCAAAAAACCAAACACACTTAATCTGTCCCTTCAAGGTAAAGGTGATGTTTTAACAATGAGTGAGAAAAGTAACTGCTTTTCGAAAGAAACTCGTGCTATGGAGAGAGCATTTTGAAAACGGATGTTTGGAAATGTTTCCATCGTTATGTGATTTTGTTGCCGAAAACGATATAAGTGTGTCACCTATAAAAACTTTCATATCTGCACACTTAAAAAACTTGGAAACAGAATTTTCTAACCTGTTTAAAAATCTTCCAAATGAAGAGTTTCAGTGGGTTTTTTAACCCATTTGTTAAAAATATAAAAATGCAACACCTTCCGATTAGTTTGCAAGAACAACTGATTGACATCAGGGAAGATGGAAATTTACTAGCCGAATTTCAACAAAAACCTTTGCATAATTGGTGGGTGGGATTGAAACCAACAATGCACTTCTTCCATTTGGATCTACGTATCTTTGTGAGGCATCTTTTTCAGCTATGACAGCCATTAAAACCAAGGTGCGAAATAAACTGAACTTAGAACCAGACCTTCGAATCGCTGTATCACAAAGTGTTAAACCAAGATTTTCAAAAATAATGAAGCATATTCAATCACATTGCTCTCACTAAAAAATATTATTATTAATAATCATATTTTTTTAGTGAGAGCAAAAGGTTTTTTGTACCGTTAATAAATTAAAAAAAATATTTTAAAAATATTGTTTTTCATCTTTATCTCATCCTTTTTTAATTTCTATTTTTGTGTATGTTTTATAATGTACATAATATATTAGTACAGTAGTACATGTATATCATTTATACATAAATAAATATACATATATTGGGGATGCATGCTCAAAATTTTTTTACTGATAGGGGTGCGCGATCAAAAAAGTTTGGAGACCACTGCCTTACAGTGTCTAAAGTGCCTTTATATCAATATATCTATATCCATATTGGGGTTGTAACACATTAACTACACTGGTATAGTTAAAGGGGGACAACTTGTATGTGTAGACAAGCCCTTAGCTACTTTTGAAACTGGGATTTAAGTTCCTAAGTCACGTAGGTGATTTAGAAAATGTTAAACCCGGCACCTTAAGAGAAGCAGCCCCAGAGTCTGCTCCAGCGCTGACTCTTCTCCACAGGGTTAACCTTGGACCTGATCGATGAAGTGTGATCAGCAACTTCAGAGAGACCATGATCTGGATGTTATGGTTTATCAGGTCGTGAAGATACCCAAAAGAACCACTTTGCTTGTGTAAATAGGTAGGGTCGCATTCCTGGTTCGGAGCAGTTAGGACACAGGGAGCTGATTTGAATTTGTTACCGTCAGTTTCAATTTGCTGATCAAACTCCATCCGTCCCCCATTGATCTATTCCATGATCCAGGCAGGACTCAGACAGACCGTGTGCATTCACACTGTGCCCCACAAGCTCAGCCTCTCTAGCTGCGGGGTAGAGAGTGAGGGGGCTAGAGAGCCTGTGTAGGATCAACACCCTTGATAGTGTCCCCTTTGCATTGGCTACACCTATCTCTTATCTATTGCAAGGGACACTGCATCTGCCACCCACTCCTCTTATACTGCCACTCCTGGCGCCTGACTGGCGCTTTCCTCAACCAGTGAGATCCACCCATGTGGCACAGGCTAGTTGGCCCTTTAAAGGAAATCAGGATCAGCTTCAGCTGTGAAGCAGCAATTACAGTACTTCCTCTTTCCCCCACCTCATCCTCCCCCCACTGATCCTGATTGGTGGCTTAATTGCAATTCTTGGGCACAGCTCCGAAAGGGTCAGTAAGGCCTTCAAACTGAGAGAGCTCGGTTGGGAAGGGCCATCTAGGAGTCTCCTAAAAATCAGGATTGCCTGTGTGACACACTAGAGTAATGTGCCCCATGCTGTGCAGAAGGACAGAAGTTTAACCACCAGGCACAACTTGGTTTAGGGGGAAGCTTGTAATTACCTTCCCACTGTTCTCGCAAGCAACCAGGGGGAGTTTCAGCACATGCTTCGATCTCCTGCATCCGGATACGTCCCTCCCTATGTAATTATCATGTAGCTCCCTTGGAAGTGAGCAGCATTCTGAGATGAACCCCTGTTCCTGTGTAATTCCAAACAGATCCATGTAGTTACCTCTGCAGTTGGAGTCTAGCACACTATGGATTTCTGAGCTGGCAAGGCAGTACCCTGAATTGCTTTCCTGCTGCACTTGTGTAATTACATGGGATTGGGGCCAGGAGCAGTAATAGTCTGTAACCTAAGCTGCTATCTCAATTGTTATATCATGACAATCACCTTTACCATAGAACAGAGCCCAGTGCCCAGCGTGCCCCAATGGAAATATTTCCCACCGCATTTCTAATTAGTGTACAAAGCATGCCCAGGGCCAGCTCTAGGGGTGGACAAGTGGGGTCCATGTTGCTCAGCCATGTTTTGGTTTGGGGTGTTTTGTTTTCTCTGCTCTAGTTTATATATTTTTGCTTGGCCACTCCAGTGGGGGGACGGGGGGGCTGAAAATATTTTCCACCATGGCTGCAAAACGCTTTGGGCCACTTCTGAGCATGCCCCATATCCTACGTCACCACATGCCTGGCCAAGCCCCTGGTCTCACAATCTCTTCTCTGCTAAGACTGACAACAAAGCTGCTCAGGGCATTGCATTCTTTGGTAGTTCTAGAGCTTCTGATTTTCAGTTTTAAGTGATAAATACCAATAAAAGCCCACCAATACAAAAAAAAGTTAAATTAATAATCCCCAAAAATCAGAAGCCCTGGTTATCTCAATTTCTGCCCACATGGAACTGGACTGAGAGACCGCAGGAGACAGACAGATATCTAGGTGGGGGCTCATTTCACACAGATCACCATGTGCTACCAGCATTTAATCACTACCAGCCTGAGAGCCTTCCTAGAACCAGTGCCCTAGAAAGGTAAGGCCGGAGCCAGACATCTAGGCTCCCGAATGAGTTGAGAACAGCTCATCCCATGTTTCTGGTTTTCCTTGAAAGGTTCTTTGGGCCAGAGGGGGATTTGTGCCCTAGCAATGGGGCCAAATGTGGCCCTTTGAGATTTATAACGATAGCGCTATTGTATGGTGTGCAACCTCATGGGCAGACGCTCAGCTAGGGTGAATCCAGGCAGCTACCTCTGAGTCCGTGGAGCTACACAGCTGAGGTTCTGGGCGTCCCCTCGCACTGACGCTTTGTGGGTACAGACACAAGCGTGCTTTCTCGGTGCCAGTGGGCATCGCTGGGAGCACTGCTCAGTGTTCACGTCTTGTCCTACCTTAGTATGGATTGTTGCCGTGCGTTCTTACATAGCTGTCACATTGCAAGCCGGAGGTGGCGAGCGTATTTGAACGGTGGATGAAGTGATTACAGTTCAGTGGGTGGATGTTATAATTTGGAATTACATGAAGTGCCTCACTCGAGGGGTTAATTTAGTTCAGACTCCATTTCCTGGGCTGTGACGGCTTTCAATGTCCACCTTTGATTGTCTCCATAGCGCCTAACCTTTGCTGGCATTCTATTTGTGATGTCACTGCCCTCTGGTCAGAGTCCTCTGCTTGCCAGAGGGCATAGTTGGCTTCACCTTTGCTAGGGGAATAACCCACCGAAAACCTAACTTGGGTTTGGAATTCCGTAGGAGAACTTGGACAATGCTACAGCAGATCCTTTCGGCCTGGAGTACAGAGATCAGCAGAACTTAAGTGGCACGTGCAGGTTTGGGGCAAATCCCAAATGCAAACTGTTAGCTAAAAAATCCTGACCTCCCAGATGATGAAACAGAAACCTGGGTGACCCTCAAAGAGGATGTAGGGTTAGGAATCGGAGTAAGGAATCTGTGTGCTGCTGTGGTGCCCTCAGACCCTTTCTGAGGAAGCATAGGAGTGAGTTCCTGACTACTTCTGCCCATTCCATATCTCCTGATGTTTTAAACAAGAACAGGGGCTGCTAATCCAGGTCTCCAGTCAAAATTCCAACATGGGCAATTCAATTCTGCATCCCTAAATCCCTCCTTCAATATCAATTGAGTAGTGCTTTTTCTCACCCTGTCCTAAAATTGCCCTGCATTGTTAAACAGCTGCCATATTCCACACCAGAGATGGCTGCATTTGAGTTGTGGCTGAAGGTATCACATAACACTATGCCTATGTGATGGGACATACAGGACTGACTGGGGTTAAAGTGACTAATTAACTACCCAGGCTGCACCTGGAGGAGGAGCCAGGGGGCAGAGAACTAAGTGGCTACAAGCAAGCTCAGCTGTGCAGGAACAGGCGGGGCCTATAAATCCAGGTAGAGGGCTACAAATTTGGGGGCCGCTGGGAAAGGCCACAGGAAGTCAGGCAGCAGTCAGTCCCTGGGAAAAGGGTTCTTGGAGCTAGTATACCGGGAATGAGACGGGGAACCAGCGTGGTAGGAAGCAGCCCAGGGAAGGAGCATGGAGGGCAGAGAGAGGAAGCCCAGAATTGCTGAGGCGAGGGTCCCTGGACTGGAACCTGGAGAAGAGGGCGGGCCTGGGTTCACCTATCAGCCACCAAGGGTGTGCATAGATCCCAGGCAGTGAATAGGCAGACTAGGACTGCTGGTGGACTGACCCTGGAAGGGGGAACGCTGAGCTGAGTAACCTAGCTGGAGGGCTCCATTGTGAAGAGGACACTGAGGGCCCTGGAGCAAGAGAAGCTGCAGACCAGAGTCAGAGTGATGGCGTACAAACCGTGGATGTGGGTGTTGGCCTTGAGAGAGAATCTCCAGAGTGACCAGGAGGAGGTGCCAACCCAGGGGTGAGTGGAGCACCCTGTGACAGTCTATTAACTTAAAATATGCTTTGAGATCTTTCAGGGTGAAAGACACTACCACAATTTTGCTTCTAAAAACCCCCTCCTGATCTGCAAAGTGCTCAGTGGAATGTGCATTTGCCATTTTACATGTGTGTTTATTGTACTGCATTTAGGGCCTGGTCCAGTTCCCACTGAAGTCAATGGAAAAGCACCCACTGGCTTCATCAGGAGCTGCATCAGACCTGTAAACTCTCAGATCCCCAGGCCAGGCACATCTCACCTGTTTGACATGGTTCTCCTTATTGTGTCCTTATAAGAAACTGCTGTGCTATTGTACAGGTATGGTCCCAAACACTAGAGCAAGAACAGTGTTTGGGGGCTAGCTACTGTAAAACAGGGGTTCTCAAACTGTCAGGACCCCTCAGGGGGTTGTGAGGACGTGGGGGGTTGTGAGCTTTCAGCCTCCACCCCCAAACCCTGCTTTGCCTCCTGCATTTATAATGGTGTTAAATATATAGTTTTTTTAATTGATTTGGGGGGGGGGGGTTGCACTCAAGGGCTTGCTATGTGAAAGGGGTCACCAGTACAAAAGCTTGAGAATCACTGCTGTAAAAGAATGGTGTATTTTTGTTTAGGGGAAGGGTTGTGCTCCCTGATGGCTCAGTATTAAAATAACAAAGTTAATATGGATTAAAATGATTTTTTATGCATAAATCCTCCCCATATTTCTGCCTTTTGTTCCTCTTTCTTTCCCTGGGAATATTTGGGGTGAAATCCTGGCTCCATTGTAATCAGTGGCAAACCCGTCATTGATCTTGGTGGCACTCAGATTTTTATCCTGGTTCTTACTGCTTGCTCTGAGATGCATTAGGAGTTATCTAAGTGGGAGATATAGATTCCTCACATAGTGGTATTTAAGTTTATATGATTTTCTCAAAAGTGTGCATTAGAACATAGACATATTTGATCATCGATAGTGAGATGTCAGGTTGGTGCATTTGACAAGATAAGTTAGGATAGGTGGGATCCAGTTCCTTTTGATTTCAATGGAAAGAATCCCATCCACTTCAATGGACTGAGAATCAGGCCCTAAGTGGGTTATAGATGTAACAGCAGGTGGATTTCTTACAAATACCATGTGACAAAATTCTGTTTCCCCAGGAGGTTGCACGGGAGTCTTTCTGAGATTGCTTTGGGAGTAGGGAACTGGGTAATTACTGTGAGCATCCAGTGACGGGGTCTGGACATTACAGGGGACATGCTTCTGAGGAGTCCAAGTGTTTGCTTGTAAGGCAAAGTAGGGGCTGGCAGAGTCCAGAGGAGAGTGCTTGAGTGGGTGAAGGGCTGGCAATATCAGGGAGCTGCCACAAGAAAGACTCCCTCTTAGAGGAGGGGAAAGGAAGATAAGCTAGGAGGAGCAGAGATCTCGTCACATTTTGTCAATGAAGAAATCAGTGAGATCCTGTGCAGAGAGAAGTTAAGGCAGGAAGGGGAAGGTTGGAGGAAGGAATCAAAGGTGGCAAAAAGACAGCTGGGGTTGTCAACATGGGATTTCAATTAGGGTGGAGAAGTAGAGTTGCTTAATTAGGGTGATGTCATTGTCAACACACTGCATGATCACCATAGTCCCTTCTGGCCTTGGAATCTATGAAAACAATGAGATTGTGTGACATCATTGGGTGTTGGCCTTCAAAGATGTTCCTGCTTTTCTGAATGATAATATACAGTCCCCAGATTAGAATGAAAGTAACAGTTCTCTTTCAATCTCCCAAGCAATGCTGAAGAGACCAGTGCAGGGGGAGGCACGTTTAAGGAGAGCACACTAGCAGCGATGGGGCTCCAATGTTGTGTGGAGCATAGCTAACTTTGCAATTACAATGACTGATGTTTGAATGGTGTCGCAAAATGGCTTCAGTCGAGCGGGGAAATTTTCATCTTTCTTAAAGGCTAACAAGCAAGGCTGATCACCTTTGATTCTCTTAAATACCCCCATAGCTGAGAGCTAAAGCAAACAATCCATAGTAAGGGTTAGGAGAGGTTTCCATTCCTCTCAATCACTTACAGTCATTGGAAGCAAACTTTTTATTTCTGGCTGCAACCCCCATTCCTGTCTTGTGAATGACAGATGGCAGCTGAGCTTTCGGTAGAAATGAGTCTGTGCAATAAAACCTGTACCTCTGGATCAGGGCTCTATGTATGGTGCAGCTCCCTGGCAGAGACTGTACTGCAGAATCTCTTTGTTGCAGAATCGTGCTCGAGCAGCTCAGCTTTCATGTTTACAAAATGTGATTCACTCTCATGGTAGTGAAGAGAGCCTTGAAAATGTGACTCGCGTGTAACTGATGCAGTGTTGTCTTCCTGAGCCTGCAAAGAGACTGAAACCATAGCTCTGAAAGATGTGAACTGCTCCATTCATCTCTGAAGCCCAAACCAAGTAGCTATTTAAATTCTCAACTACTTCACTGCTGAAGCATTTTAGCAGAATGTCATCGGTGTCATAGGTCTATGTGTCACACTAATATACTGGAACACACTTGAGGCTCATTAGGTACTAGTAGGTTGATTGGATATGTATAGTAATTTCATACCATCAAACATACTCGCAGTGAAGTTAATGAGGCTGTGCTTATTGACACCAGCTGAGGATCTGGCCTATGATATTTACAGCTGACCCACTGCTTCAGTGATACCCAAAGCAGCTGCACAGCGTGGGTAAACCAAAAGACTTGCAAGAAGAGTTCAACACTGACATTGACCCATCATGGGTTATTCAGTCTCATCAACAAATCCCATTTCACATCCAGAGAAGTGGAATGTGAGCTTAAGTCTCTTGAACTGGGGTTGGTGAGAGAGAAGAGAGAACCACACAATGAGTTCCTCCAGTGGTGGCCATTGGAAGACAGCCCATTGGAAGACAGCCCATTGGATCCTGGGGGCAAGATCTACAAAGGAATTTAAGTGGCTAAGTCCAAAATTTAGATCCTCAAAACCCCTGCTCAGCTGCTACCTAGCCCTGTACACACAAATTCCCCAGATGCCTAAACTCCTGCCGGTGGGTTATGCACAAAGCTGCCTAAGCCCTGATGCCAAGCACCCAGTTCAAACCAAAGCCCTGGCAGTATCCCCAAACTTGGCATTTTCTCTCGCCTATGGGCTGTGATCTGGTATGTGGTCTCAGACCATGCCTACCAGATCAGGCATCACACAAAATGGTGGTGGTGGTGATGATGCCGCTTACAGCCTCTGCCCCACTAGTTAGAGCCCTCAACCAGGCTACAGGAGATGCAGGTTCAAATCCCTACACTTCTTCATATGGAGCAAAGACCTGAAATCTGGTCTCTCAACTCCCACATGAGTACCCTAGCCCCAGGGCTATGAGGAGTTTTGGGATGGGTCTTTACCCTGTTGAAGCTGTTCCATTTTGTATTAACTATTTACTAGTCATTGAGCCAGCAAAAGTGTGGTTCTCTAGCCCAGTGGCTAGGGCTCTCACCCTAAGGCCTGGTTCCAATGAGTGCTGAATCAGGCAGAGGGAGAATTTGAACCTCGGTGTCCTACATCCTAGGCGAGTGCACTAGCCACTGGGCAAAGGCAGCACCCCTATGCCTCAGTTTTCTGTGAGAAAGAACTTAGGTGCCATATTCCAGGAGAGGGTTCACGGCTGTGAAACCTGAGCAGAGGGAGACACTTCCCTCTGGCCCAGAGCTACACAGCTAAGCCCCTTAGAGGGTTTCCTATTGGATAAGTTAGGCAGCTCCCCAGTCAGCATGCTGGCTTCTGTGAATCCCAGACTTGGGTGCCTAACTCTCCCCCTGCATTGTACAGGGAGCTTGGGTATCTAACTCAGGGCTCTGAATTCTACCAGGCATCAGGGCACTTAAGTTAGACGTTGCAACACTGAGCCTAAGTCCCCTTTGCGGATCCAACCCTAGGTGTCCAAGTCATTTTTGGAAACGGGACTTTGGCTTCTAAGTCGTTTAGGTGCTTTTGACAATTTTACCAGATTTTGTATTTGAGTAGCACTTCTGGGCAGGAATCCAGACTGGGGCCTCTTTGTGCAAGGTGCTGTAGAAGCACGTCATTTGTGGAGCGTATGGTCTAAATAGACAAGATAAAGAATGGGAGGGCAAACAGAGACGAGAGGTAAATTGACTTCCCCCAGATTGCTGTGGGTATGTCTACACTACACTAAGCCCAGGCTGACTCAGCTGTGAGCTCACACCCTCCCCTTCCATCCACACACAAATCAGTTTGATTCAGGTTAGCAAGCACTCAGGACCCGGGTCCTAGCACCCCGTGAGGAGGGTAAGTCAGAGCCCGAGATCCACTGTGACTCCAGTCCAAGCCCTGTCATTTTTCTAGTGTGGATGCAGGCCATGCCACAGACCTGAGTCAGAAGGTCTGCGTAGTGCAGTGCGGCTGCATTAGCATGGCTGAGACCTGCCTCCAGGAATTGTAAGCCCAGGTTTACAATGCAGTGTGGCCGCTCAAGAAAGGGCTTGAGAACACCAAGTCCCCAGACCCAGGCTTAGTGTGTCTTTTGACTCTCCATTTATTGCTCTAGCCACCATAGTATATTGCCTCTTCATAGCCTATTTCACGGAGTACAAAATCTAATAGCCCAAACCTTGTTTAACAGTTTTAAACCTACTGGTATCAAGCTTCACATGGCCAGGCATGCCCAAAATGTGATAAAACCTAAAATCCTTACATCACACAGCTGCATACCTCCTAGTGGCCTATATTTGATCAAAGCTTGCGCTCCACTTCTGAAGACCACCTGTTAGGTTAAACATAACAACCCAAAGTGGTCTATCATAATATCAGATAAGTGCATAAAATAATGAAAGCAAACTGTAGGGTCTTTGCCACTGTCTGAGACAAGAATGTCCCCATCACGTAAAACTGCTTCCCAATTGCATCTCTTCATTCTTCTTTTCTGGACAATTTATTCCAAGTATCAAAGTCTTTAATGATGATTTTTGCCTGTCAGAGAGTAAGCATCTGCTCTTATTGATTGCCTCTTTCATGCAAAGCATGAGTGGAGTATGTGTCAAGGTCACAAATTAGGCTCTGTACCATTATTGTACATGTGACAATAAGCAACAAAAAGGACTATAAACCCTTTAAAATACATAGAAATAATATGCCTTTTGTCTTATGTGGCTATGATGTAAGGAAGAATCAAATCCAGCATTCTAATCCATTAATTGCACTTTAGTCAGATTTATACATTTGAGCTGGAGATGGATGTAGGTCATTTGGCAGGAAAATGGCCTATGTAAAGGGATGGCAAGATGAAGGATTAGAAAAGGGGAATGAATGTGTCATGATTGGAGTATAAAAATAGAGCACTCCAACAAAAATAAAGTTCCTAATTACTGAAAGGACTGCATGAAGCACATCGGTCAAGAACAACTTTACAGAAATATAAATAATTACATGCAGCATACAAATATTCAGTTGGTGTCAGAGGCATATGGGACTAGGAGCCAGAACTCCAGTTATTCACAGCTCAACAGAGAAATGCTTTTTTCCAACAAATCCCTTAAAATCACTATGCCTCAGTTTCCCAGTCTATTACATGGATATCATGATGATGATCTGTTTTGCAGGGGCCCTGCATATCTATCATACACTTAAAAAATTAACTATTTGCACAGTGTTTGGGGTTAGTTAAATAAAAGGAGCTGTAAGTGCAAAGTATATTGGAAGCATACAAAGCAGGAAGCTGCCAATTTATTAGTATATTACTTGCAAGATTTTAAATGCTGTATATAAACTGCTATTCTCATATGCTTTAAAAAGTTTCAAATACTGTTGCTTTAGGGTGTTCCTTCTTTAGGGTATAAAAACACTTGTGGGATTTTTGCCTTTGTAAGCTGTTTCACAGCGGTTTCAGATAACAAGCATCGCTATGGAGAAAAGTACACGAGGTCCTGTCTATCAAATAGAGGATAGAACTCTGGAGCACAGTGATGTTTTGTAAAGGACAGTTTTTCCCAGGAGTAAAGATGGATAACAGTGTAAAGTGTATTACACCAGATACAGTCGACGGTGGTCTCTACTTACATTCCTTGATGCAATGGCTCCTCTCACCATAACTGTTAGAAAAAAATAAAACTGAAACTGTTGTAGACATTTTTTTTAAAACCCTCTATTTTCAGTAAATTGGTCTCTGACTCAACACCAATGTGGGCTGAATTCCAGTCTCTTTAATCAGAGGATCTCTTCTGATCCCTTTTTCCACATCCCATTCTAGGAGATCTGGAGGGGGTTTCAGTCTGGAACATTGAAGTCTCCTTCCTTAATCAGGTGGAGAGACTACTGTTGAGTGACATGAAGTACTCCCATTTTTCTAGCCCCAAAATTGTGTGGCTGGTGCTGGGAGAACCAATCAGTGGTTCAAGACATAGAAGCTGAGAATCTAAATTGGTGTCTCATTGCAATCTTGAGTCCTTCCATTGGGTTGGCCAATATCCATTCTCAAAGACAATCATACTGGGGCACGTCAATAACCGTTTAGTGAACAACTGCAATTACACGGCCCAGAATCAATGTGTCTTAATGCTCCTATGTAACTAATGGGGGAGGGGGCAGATCCGCAGCTGGTGCAAATTGTCATCACGCCATTGGACAGGTCCCCAGAGTCCTGAGTTTATGTGCGTCTGTGACCATGTAAGGCCAGTTCCAGTCACTGACTCTGCTGTTCCAAAGAAAAGTATTTTATCCAAACCAAGCAGACAACTCTCCAGTCTCTAAGGAGAGACCATCAGTAGTAGATTTCACTCCATGGTCTTCACCAAGGACAAAATTAACTTTTTTTTTTTTTAGCGTTTGATGTATAATCCAATGTATTACCTAATTGTAAAGGGGCTGTTGTCCCCTTACTAAAACTCAGTCGGGGTGTTTTGGTTGGCTAACTCCCAGTACCAAAAGAAAGGGGAAGGGTCGATGGGAAATCAGGACCCTGTGATTGACAGTCCCCAGGAACAATGGGGAGAGGCCAATGCTCCAGATCAGCCCAATTGACAGGGCGGGAAGGTTAATCAGGGAGCCAGGAGGCTGGGGGGTCCCGTCCTCTGTGTGAGCTGGAGTTGCCTGGGTCAGGCAGAGTGGGGCTGAGCTAAGGAGAGAGCAGGGGCCCAAGCTGAGCTGGGGAGCAGAGCTGTGCCAGATCCAGAGGGGCCAGAAAAGCAGCCCAGGAAGCAGGTCAGTGCTGGGAGCAGAGTCACAGAAGCAGCCCAGGGAGCAGACCTGTGCTGGGAGCAGAGCTGCAGCAACCAGAGCCAGAGAGGCCAGAGAAGCAGGCCAGGGAGCTGGAGGCAGAGCAGCAGCCGTGCTGAGGCAGAGTGGTGGAGCTGGAGCTGGGGCTGGAGCAGTCCGGAGCCGGATGCGGTGAGCAGCTGGCAAGAGCGAGGGGGGACCCTGGGAAGCAGGCCCAGTGCAGGGAGATGCCCCCAGCCAAGATGCCCTGCCGGCCAGACTTGGAGGGGGATCGTAACCCCGGCAGGGGCGACCCTGGGAAGAAGGGTCCTACCACCTAGAGCCTGAGAGCGTGTGGCCACCGCCACAGCAAATGTCTGACCTGCAGCACAGCCAGGGCCTGGGCAGGAGGCCATGGACATGTGAGGAACAGACTGTGAACTGCCCTTACATCCCAGAGCTGGCTGGTTGTGATAACCCTGCTGTGTGGCGGGGGGACATGATTTCCTTTAACCTTTCCCCTTTTTTCCTTTTTTAAAATTGATTGCTGTTTAATCCAGGGCTTTGGAGCTGTGCTCCGGCTCTGCTCCAGCTCCAGGCAAAAACCTGCAGCTCCACTGCCCTGGAGCTGCTCCGCGCTCCAGCTCCCAGCTCCGCTCCAAAGCCCTGGTTTAATAAATTGTATTTGCTTTGAACTGTATGTAATGATCAGTGGGTCAGGGAAGCATCCAGGGTGGAGAGAGCACCCGGAGTGGGGACACCCTAACCCCTGCCCGAAGTGACCACAACAAGGTTGGGGGTTGAGCCCCCCAGGAATCCTAGGCCCAGCTTTGTCGGGGTTACAAGGACTCTGCCCCACAGGAGAGTGGAAGGGGAGCCCTCGAGGGCAGGCAGGCCTCTGGGTAAAGGAAGAGAGAGCGAGGACTCAGATCCTTTCGCAAGCCCATTTCACCGGGGTAGTGTATAAGCCAGGACAGTTCCCCACAGTAGCGGGACCGTTTTCCCACTTGCATAAGGACACAGCAGAAAAAGCGCTGCCACGTGAATGGCAAAGAACAGATCAGACCTGGTCGCACTACAGAAGAGACACTCTGAGGCGAGGGCCACACTAGGGGTTTACAGCAGCTGCATCCACTGCTGTAGCGCTGCTGTTGCAGACACTCGAGGCCGATGGGAGAGAGCTCTCTTGTCAGCTTAGCTACCACCACTTGTGGGGACTGGAGTAACTCTGCTGGCAAGAGCAGAAGCTCTCCAGCTGACATAACGCTGTCCACACGGCGCTTAGGTCAGTATCACTTACATTGCTCAGGGGTGGCTTATTCACACCAGTTATGCCAACATTAGTGATAGTGTAGACATAGGCTTAGTGTTTAGACATGCATACGATTAGGTATCACTGCTAGGGATACCTGAGCGTCTACCAGCAGAGAGTATAATGTGCCTTTCAAAGCTGTGAGAGTCTCTCCTTTACATTGTAAACAAAGACTATAAAGCTGCAGGCAGCTTCTGGTGAAACCAGACAACAAAAGCCACAGGGATGGTAAAATATGTATTTCTCCGAGAAGATCTGTAGCTGTGAGTTTTGCTGGCTGATTCATTAGAATAAATACTCAGCGTTGACTATTTTAAAGGAGGCTGTGCCAGAATTGTAATCACTGAGCAAACAACTGGTCAGGAAAGAAGGCTGTATGTGTGATGCTAGTCCTAGCCAAGCAGCTTCCTGCTGTCTTTTATAATGCATTTCTCACATCATCCCATGATCCCTGATGATTTGTTAGAGAGGTAGCCTTCTTTAAAATGCACAGGCTGGGTACTGCTCTTGTAGCCTGCAGGCTGTTATGGAAAAACATTAGGCCCAGGGTGCTGCTTTGTGTTTCTGGCTTGCGTGATGTGATGGGGACAAAAAAGAAGATGAAATTACTGCCTCATAACTTGGCATTTCAGCTTCTGGGGTAGTGTGTCCAGCTGGAGAGCCGGGGTAATAAATTCATTT
The DNA here is from genome assembly GCA_003942145.1 of Platysternon megacephalum. Classification (NCBI taxonomy): domain Eukaryota; kingdom Metazoa; phylum Chordata; order Testudines; family Platysternidae; genus Platysternon; species Platysternon megacephalum. The sequence continues at coordinate 405,004 of QXTE01000346.1, forward strand.
CAGTCAAACAGCTTGTACAAATAAAATATTAAATACATGATTTGGGGGCCTCAGCCACAGTCGATGTCATGCATTTTTAATCAAACAAATGTGTCGCAGAGCATTTTGATCTTACAGGCAGCTGGAAAGATATAGAGCTTGATCCGAAGCCCAGTGAAGTCTGCAGGGGTCTTTCCAGTGACTTGATTGGGCTTTGGATTGGTTCCATATTGCACAGCTTATAAAGATGCTGATGCTGTTACTGCTGTTTATCCCAGGGGTCATATCTTCCCCTCTTTGATCTCCTTCTGATTTTGCTAGTATACAACAGGGCAAACCAACCAGATTGATCTCTTTTGATTATTAGGTTTTTAAATTGTCCTGCCACCTGCTAATTGTGCACATAGTTAGGTCTTCCTTGGGAGCTTTTCAAAATAATTTTTGACCCCCTCCCCAAGCCCCTAATAAAATCATGTTTTGACAAAATCAGAATGCTTTTGTGGAAGCATTTCTGTTTCTTCGATAGTTCCTGGTTTTTTACTAAAATTCAAAAAGGAGAAATGGGTATAATTTTTCCAATATTTTTTGAAAATTTGCCCTTCACATTGTTGGGGAATATCTCATTTTCTTTTTTTCCCTTCTCTTCCCCCTCCCCTTGCTGGAAAAAGTTGGGGGGGGGGGTCCACAAAATCAAAATGTTTGGGAAATATTCATTTTGCCTGGAAAAATTCGTGAAAAATTTTGAACTAAACAAATTCTTTCCATTTTTTTCACGATGTCCTTCCCTTCTTTTGCCCAGTTCTATTTCCCTACTGTGTGTCCCTGCCACTGTTGCCCATGTGTTTCCTTCCTTTTCCCTTCCAGCTGATTCTACTACCCATTTTTTTTGAAATTGCCCTTATATTCGACTGTATGCTTCTTAGAGGTAAAGGCTGTCTTTTCCTTTGTGTTTATACAGAACCCATCACAGTGAGGCCCCGGTCTCGTGTAGGACATCCAGAAGCTACTACAATACAGATCAGGATTATAAAGAATTGACACATTAGATCAGACCCATAGCACATCTTGACAGGAATCAGCACCGGATGCTTCAGAGGAAGGTGTAAGAATCCCACAGTAGCAGATGTGAGATAATCTGTGCCCACACAGGACTCATGCTGGTCTCGAATAGTTCATTAGTGATTGGTATGAAAGCTGAAGCACAAGGTTTAATAGCCTTTCCAAACACTTTTGCTATGTCCAGAGCAGTAGTTGAGCCTTCAGTCTCAACAGCCTCTGCCTTGCCCTTCTTATCCCTCCCTGCCCCCCCCCCCCGACCTTTTGGCACTCAGTGGCTGCTTTTCCACGTACGATTAGAAGGGGAGGCAGTGTGATTCAATGGTTGTCACACTAGACAATGAGTCAGGAGGCTCTGCCACTGACCTGCTTTGTGACCTTGGGCAAATCACTTCACCTCAGGCCTAGCACCATGGGGCTGCCAATCTGTTGGAACCTATAGGTGCAACTATCACACAAATAATAAGACAACAACTGAAGTCTGGTTGTATCTTACAAAGTGTTTGTTTCTGCAGTTGTTCCCTACATGTGCTTTGCATGAGTTGCATATATATTGGCTTTCCATCTTTAAGATGGGAGCTGGAAATATTTTTCTACTGCATTTAATCCTTCAAAGCTTGGATAAAAGAGAAGGTGTTCACCGCTGTTGCTGTAGTGACTATGCCAGACCAGTCCCAGGGCCTTCACATGTCTGAGCTGTTCATTGCTCTTCATGAATCTCTGACAGCCTGTAAAGTGCATTCCAGCAATAAAATGGACCCTTTTTCCCCCCTTGAAATCCCTTCCCTGGCTTTTATAGACTTCCCTCTTGCTGAAATTAAAGGGTAGTATCATATGACTGACTTGCCCTGGCCTTACATTCTGCGGTGCATAGACATATTGATACGTCTTTTCACAGCAGTGACCTGCAATACCAAGCCCAGGCGGTATTAATCTTAATAGTAAGCCAGGCAGGTACTGCTCTGACTGAGGAGTTTTGCAAAAGAAGAGGTGATCTCATCTTGGGAGAGTCAGGAGCCCATTTAAGCTCTCATATGGAAACATGTACATTTTTTTCCATATGTTAAGTCAAATGTTTCATTTATTTGTCATGGCCTATACCACGCACTTAAAATATTACAGTTTGCATGCTATTTAAAATAGCTGGCAGTATACATGGGCCTTAAAATGAGTGTAATATATTCCCATTTTAAAATCACATTATACTGCTTGAAAGGTGTAAAGGGGGCTCAGTGTGAATGAGAATCTGCCTATGGAAGGGTGGATGTGGATATATTTCAACTCCAAGCATTCAAAAATCTTGAGGCAAGTCCTCAACAAGCATGAGATGGGATGAAAAAATCATGATATTTTTAAAAATGGGGGGGGG
>QXTE01000346.1:407729-495019 GCA_003942145.1 Platysternon megacephalum
GAGAGCTGAGGAAGCGTTGTTCTAAGTCAGCCATAAAAATGTTGGCATACTGTGGGGCCATGCGGGTACCCATAGCAGTGCCGCTGATTTGAAGGTACACATTGTCCCCAAATGTAAAATAGTTATGGGTGAGGACAAAGTTACAAAGTTCAGCCACCAGGTTTGCCGTGACATTATCGGGGATAGTGTTCCTGATGGCTTGTAGTCCATCTTTATGTGGAATGTTGGTGTAGAGGGCTTCTACATCCATAGTGGCTAGGATGGTGTTTTCAGGAAGATCAGTAATGGATTGTAGTTTCCTCAGGAAGTCAGTGGTGTCTCGAAGATAGCTAGGAGTGCTGGTAGCGTAGGGCCTGTGGCTCTTTGGCAATGTACATTGGTAAATTCTGGCTCCTTCTCAGGCTCAGGTTGGCCACCCCTGCTCTAAGCCTTCCCTCCCAGCACACCCACACTCGTCTGTTGCTGAAGGACCAGGAGAATATTGGGACAGAGAGAACTTTTATCTGGGTAAAGCTATGAGAGAGCCCTGAATAAGGTAGCAGGATGGATATGGGGAAACTTTCACAGGAGGAGAAATTGAAAAGATCTTAGAGGGAAGATGTGTAAAAGAGAAGAGAGTAAGATATGGTACACGTATAATGGATGGGATAAAGATGGTACAGTAGAACCTCAGTTACAAACACCTCAGGAATGGAGGTTGTTCGTAACTCTGAACAAAACATTAGTGTTTTTTTCAGACGCTTACACCTGAACATTGACTTAATGCAGCTTTGAAACTTTACTATGCAGAAGAAAATGCTGCTTTTAACCATCTTAATTTAAATAAAACAAGTACAGAAAAATTCCTTACATTGTCAAATCTTTTTTAAACCTTTCCTTTTTTAGTAGTTTAACACAGTACAGTACTATATTTGCCTTTTGTCTCTGCTGCTGCCTGATTGTGTACTTCCAATTATGAGGTGTGTGTGGTTGACTGATCAGTTCATAACTCTGGTGTTCGTAACTCTGAGATTCTACTGTAGATCAGGAACTTCCATTAACCCAGCTGATAATACAAAAATAAGGGTCATTCAATGATGCTGAAAAGTGGCTAATGTAAAACTAAGTAAATGCATCCTTTGAAAAAAGTATCATTAAACTGAGGAGCTTGTTGAGGTCTAGAGCTTACCAGATTTTTTTTTTAAAGGGTTGGCCATTTCAGTGCATAACAAGAATCTCTAGTTACAGTAGTAAATTTCATTTAAATAAACAAGAGTTTTGGAACAGATCTCAAACCTCCTGCTTCAGGGCATAAGCCAACCACTAAGTACTGGGGTCAGGAAGAACTGTTCCAGAGGTTACCCCCTAGCTGTCTCCTGCAGGACTTCTGAAGTACTAACCACAGTCACAGTCAGAGGCAGGATACTGGACTAGATGGACCCCAGGTCCGATCCGGTCTGGCAAGTCCTGTGTTTCAGACAGCAAGAACACACATTGGTGGTCACTGATACAAGAGCAACAGCACACAGTGGGAAATTAAATGTTTGTTTGCTTTTTACATACAGTTTCTTGCATTCGTGCTTGGACTGCTTGACTCCTGAAACTGTATATTAATAATGAACCTCTTTGTATAGTAAATCATTATAGACACTGAGCCAAATCCTAAGCCCATGGAAATCAGCGTAGCTCCATTAACATCAGTGGTTCCCTTTTACACCAGCTGAGGATCTGGCCCATTATTTTGATTGAGCCACGCTACCTTTGAACAGCATGCCTGCAATACTCCATGTGGGCTGGGCTGTAATTATATCAGCATCACATCCCCAGCCAATTTTAAAAAGACATTTTCTGTATGTGCCAGGGAGCTGGTGATGACTATGTTCTCAATAGCAGATCTCTGGGTTGGAGTTTATTAACTCTACAGTCTTCGGCTGGCTTGGCAAAGTGCATGGCAGAGGTCAGGCTTTTTGGGAAATGTCTTTATTTAGCCAATGGGAGCGACAGGTGCTCAGCAGCCTTGAAAATCAGACCACTTATTTGGTGCCCAAAATATGGATTTAGGGGCCTAGCTTTAAGCACCCATACTTGAACAGCGTTCGAACTCCACTACACCACCATAGCCCTTCCTCCCCCAGCATGGGGGCGGGGTTAGAAAGCAGTGCAGGGGCGGGGTTAGAGACCCAGCTGGCAAGGAGATGCTGCAGTGGAGGGCTCCACCTCTGGCAGTGACATAGTTGAACGATGACTCCGTTTGGAGGGAGGCAGCACGGTCCCACATCAGTGCCCATACTGGATATTAAAGGGCAGAGTGGGGCAAGCAATGTCTTTCTGTCCTGGGAGCATTTTCAAGATTTTGAAATGTTTTTCCCATCCCGAATCAGGGTGAAAAGTTTGAAATCATGAAAATGTTCACAAAGCCATGTTAGATCGCGATTCCTACAGAGGGCAGCTCGCTTTCTTGCCAGATCAGTAGTTGGGGTCACCAGTATTAGATGTTTGGCTGCAGGTGTTTCCTCTGTAAGCCATCCCAGCTCTGCACAGGTAGCTGGCGCAGCAGACCTCGAGCAAACCTCCCCAATGACCACAAGATCCGTTAAGGTACGAAGGCGCCCGGCCAGGTTTATTGTTGATGAAGCACAGTAATAGTACCTGGCAGACTCTACGAGAATACTAAGACATGTATGCCTGTAACAATGGACAGTGAATGGCAGGACTTTCCATTTCCCCCCTCTCAACTAACCAAAAACACTGCCTCAGATCTCTTTATACACCAAGACAAACAAGTTATGTATTGCCCTTCTGACTTAGGTGCCACCCTCTGATGTATTTGGGTACCACCCATTGCCTTGTACTGGTTGGTTCGATCAAAACATCTTTATCCATCATGCTATCATCCTGACCTTATCTTTAGGAGGTTCAGTGTGTTCCTGTTATCTTTGGGGAATGTGATGGTATCGGGGTGTTCTGGTACCACCCTTCTGGAATGTTTGTGTATATATTCTTATACCTAGCACTGAATGTGTATTTCTGAACTATCAGCCCTGATCTTGACAGATTCTGTGAGCAGGGTTTGCCTCTTGCTCACAACTTAACTTAACTTTGCTTTATGGCAGCAAAACTTTGACCACTACTTTAGTGCAAGCCTCTGATACAAGGGCTTATGTTTTAGGCTCTCTTCCTACTACACCAACAATTAGGAAAAAGAATCAAACCAGGTCATTGAAACATTTTGATGATTTCAAAAAGTTTTCTTTCGATTTGATTATTTTTAAAGACACTTTTTGTAGTGTAAATTAACCAAAAATTTCAAAACAAAGCATTTTGAAATGGAGAATGGATTTATTTTTTTTTAATGACAGAAAGGCAGAAATGGGACATTGAACATTTTGAAGTCTTTTTCTTTTCCAAAATGTTTCAAATCAGATTTTTTTTTTTCTAAACCAACTATTTCCCACAGACGGTTTCTGTTTTGACAAATCTGCATTTTCTGTGGACAAAGGGTTCTTTTGGAAAATGCCTGACAACTGTCCCGCTGGCTACAAGGAGCTGGCCATGCAGCCCTCGCCACAAGCAGGAACGTGCAGTGTCTAGTGTGGGGACGAGCAGAATGGGGACAGAGCAGTCACATCCTGTGTGTCGCAGAGCCGTGGTCAGCGCTGTGTCCGGCCGGGCCCTGCCCCACTCGCTGTCCTGGGGAGCGGGAGCCTGCGTGTCAGCGATACAGCTGTTAGCACAGCTCCACCCTGCCTGGGAGCGGGGCCCTAGACCTAGGGTGACCAGACAGCAAGTGTGAAAAATCAGGACAGCGGGTGGGGGGTAATAGAGCCTATATAAGAAAAAGACCCCAAAATTGGGACTGTTCCTATAAAATTGGGACATCTGGTCACCCTACCTAGACCTCCTCTCCCCACCAGCAGAGTCCTGCAGTGCCAGCCAGGAGGACCCCAGCCATATTCTCTGAGCTCACCCACAGCCCTAGACTCAGAGTGATGGCTACAGAGATACCAAGCAGTGCTCTAGCCCCCTCTCCTGGACAACAAGGGGCCTGCAAGCAGTGAACAGGGACAGCAGCCTGAGCCTCATCTCCCCCTCCCCACAGCTGGGGCAAGGCACAGCCCCAGCAGGAAGTGGCCAGAGCCCCTCCCAGCCTAGGGCACACAGCAGCCAGAACAGGACTACCTCCTCCTAGTCCAGGACAAAGCGCAGCCAGGGGCAGTCTGGAGAAGCAGCAATTCCTAAAACGCCTTCCATTCTGCAGCCTTACCGGTCTGATACTCTGCTAATCAGGCTCTGCTGGCATCTATGTAAATAAGGCAGTGAGTAGTCATTAAATATGCAAATTAGGACAATATATCGTTTGCATAATGTCTCCAGATTTCTGAACCTTCAAGCTTTGATAGGTACATAAGAAGTTTCTGTTGAAGACTCTTGCTTTTGAGTTGTACAAAGGTGAAAAGCCCAAGAGCCCTAGAACTGCAATACAATAATCCACCTCCGTTGGATTCGCAATATTGGGGGGTTGTCAGGGCAGGGACTGCCATTTGGCTGCACCTAGCACCATGGAGCCCTGACCTCAGCCAGCCACTATGGTAACTTCTGTAACACACATCCAGGGACTACTGTAATACACGTCATAATTATCTCTTCGACCTTCTTCCTGAAGGTCCAGGCAGAGCATGTGCAGAGCTACAATCTAGCCCTGTGATTCCAGGGCCGCCCAGAGGGGGGGGGGCAAGTGGGGCAATTTGCCCCGGGCCCCACAGGGGCCCCCATGAGAGTTTTTGGCGGGTCTTCGGCGGCGAGGGCTCCTTCCGCTCCGGGTCTTCGGCGGCGGGTCCTTCACTCACTCCGGGACCCGCCGCCAAAGTGCCCCAAAGACCCGGAGCGGAAGGACCCCCGCTGCCGAAGACCAAAGGCCCCCTGAATCCTCTGGGCGGCCCTGTGTGATTCTCAGCCTTTTCCAGACTGCAACTCTGGAAAAGGTTAGGGTTAGGGTTAGTGTCTGGCTGGAGAGTCTTGCCCGCATGCTCGGGGTTCAGCTGATCGCCATATTTGGGGTCGGGAAGGAATTTTCCTCCAGGGTAGATTGGCAGAGGCCCTGGAGGTTTTTCGCCTTCCTCCACAGCGTGGGGCAGGGGTCGCTTGCTGGAGGATTATCTGCTACTTGAAGTCTTTAAATCAAGATTTGGGGACTTCAACAGCTGAGTCAAGGGTGAGAATTATTTCAGGAGTAGGTGGGTCAACTTTTGTGGCCTGCATCATGCGGGAGGTCAGACTAGATGATCATAATGGTCCCTTCTGATCTTAAGTTCTATGATTCTATGAACCCCCCACTCCAGGGTCCCATCCCATCCAACTGGGATTCTCCTCTTTAGCCCTGTCAGAAGGGCTGGGTGGGGTCCCAACTCCCTGGTTGAGCACCTCTAATATAGTCATTGGTGAGCGGTCGGTTTTAGTCTCACAACGTACTATGTATAATCGCTTGGTGACATTACTGTTAAAATATTTGTTTTGGTTGCACCTATTGGCTTCGAATGAGACCGGGGCCCCATTGTGCGGCCGACACGCCTCAGAGGCAATCCCTGTCCTTAAGGGCTCACAGACTAAAGAAATATGCTGTAATGGAATAGATTTCAGAAATCACAATGAGCCCTGTACACTTTGTCGGGGGGGGGCGGGTATCAAAGGCCAGGACAGGCTAAGCCTCCCCTAACCCAGGCTGTGGCCCTGCCCGTGTTCCTCCCTGATGCCCTCCCTCCCCTGAAGCCGGCAGAGGCTCAGTCTGCTCCAGCCAGCAGCGTGGAGCACTCGGGCCGGCCCAGGGCTCAGGCTGGCCAGCTGTTTGGGGCAGCTAGGGTGGGTAGGCTGGGGCTCCTCTGGTCATGGGGTGGGGGGGTAGAGGTGACCAGTTAGCCTCCCCGAAGAGGGGGTTTACCCACCACCCATGCTTTGTCCTGCTTAAGGAGCAGGATTAAACGATATAATCACCCGTGTTTTTTCTTCTCTTCCAAACAATTTCAGTAAAATCTGCCTTGAAGAATTTGGCACACTCATCCTAGTTCCAAGCAGATCTGTTTAGCTGCTTTGCAAACACCAGCAGCGGAGGAAAGGCAGCGGGGGCTGGATGGGGGGTTACGACTGAAATAGCAAAAGGAGGAAGCATGCTTGCAGGCAAAGATTAAGATGGGTTTAGTATAGAATGTTGGACTCCCGCCAGCACATCTATCTCACTTAAAATGAGCACTACAATCCATTTGAAATGCAAAAGGGAGGGGGGGGGATGAAGCTTGTTCCTCTCTTCCTCCTTCACAGTGTGGAGCCCAGGTAACAGCAAGTTTCTCATAATAATCAAGATGACAATATTTGCCCTGCTGATGTGTTTTCCATCTCAAGAGCTGAAAGTGCTTTACAGATCTCAGTGAGATACACCTGACAATATTCCTTTGATGTTTGCAATGTTGTTGTAGCCATGTTGGTCCCAGGATATTAGAGCAACAAAATGGTTGGTGAAAGGCAAGCTGCAGCACTCTTTCTCAGGCCTGGGACAGGTAACCAGAGAGTCACCGCTGAATACAAGGTGGAACAGATTGTTTAGAATAAGTAAGTAACACATTTCAAGGACCTGTTAATAATAATAGGTATATCTCCATATATTATCTCATAGAGCTGGAAGGGACCCCCAAGGGTCATTGAGTCCAGCCCCCTGCCTTCACTAGCAGGACCAATTTTGCCCCAGATCCCTAAGTGGCCCCCTCAAGGATTGAGCTCACAACCCTTGGTTTAGCAAGCCAATGCTCAAACCACTGAGCTATCCCTCCCCCGCACCTGTCCAGTCATAGGACAAAAAGGGTAGGGGGGTTATCCTAAACAATCTGTTCCACTTAACTGTGACACTCGGAGTCCTTTTTCCAGACCTGAAGAAGAGCTCTGTGTCGATCGAAAGCTTGTCTTTCACCAATAGAAGGTGGTTCAATGAATATTACCTCACTGACAATACATCCCATATTTGTCATAGTAATATTATGATATGATTATGGCATAATGTGATGCATTTTGTACAAGATGGGTCATGTGAGGTCATTGGAAAAGTTATGATTTTCTGAATATGATTGTCTTTGTGTGCATGTATCATTTTTGTATCTGAAATTTAAAAATATTGACTATGCATCTGTATTTCAAATGTAGTTAGGCCTGGGTGAAGCCCACTAAGCAAGATGCTTCCAGTCTAGATAGCTGGTTGGGAAGGGCCTATTCAGGGTAATGGGCCATTAGGAAAAACAATAGGCCTTAAGAGAAGCTTATCTAGCACCTGCTGAGCCTTCCTGAGAACACTCCGGACTGCCTGTAAGTAATGGCTGCTATGACTCACAGGGCATGCAGGGGCATGTGACCAGACCACAGACACTGATCTCCATTTTGGGTACCTGTAGTTTTCCACAAACTGGGCTGTGAACTGATTTTGGAACAAAGGGTTCCCGCCACATGGTAAAGCTATATAAGGTGAGGTGTGACATCAAAGGGGTGTGACATCACTCCCCACACAAGGACACCCCTGGAAACACCCACAGAACAAACTGAACTGGGGGAAGTGCTGGACCCAGGCTCAAGGGATTTCCAGCCTGTGTCTGGAAACCTGGTGGACTGCTTGTATCATCAGACAGGGTGAAAGATTGGATATGAATTAGCAATTTTTCTAGTATTTTAGGCTTAGTTTGCGATTTTGTTTATTTACTAGGTGATCTGCTTTGGTCTGTTTGCTATCACTTATAATCACTTAAAATCTATCTTTTTGTAGGTAATTGTCAAGTGGAATTCCCCACTCTGGCAATTCCAGTGCAGAAGGTGGGGGCCCGCAAGGATTCTAAAAATTAATACTGGCCACTCCAGGCTTGAATTAAACTCCCAAGGCTACAGCTTTTTTCTGACCTTGGGTGGGTAGATGCTGCCACCACCCAAGTGCAAAGAAACCCAACCCCTTTGAGAACCCAGGAAGGCACACTTGGGAATTCCTTCCTGTGGGGTACCCTAAAGCTCTTTCTCACACACACACACCCACACACACACACACACACCCACACACACACACACACACCCACACACACACACACACACACACACACACCCACACACACACACACACACACACCCTCACACACACACACACACACACACACACACAGAAAACAAAGGAAATCAGCTGTTGCCACCAGCTAATTAAACATGCACAAACCTCGTAGGGACACACAAATCCAATCTTCTTTTTCTTTTTTTTTAACAAGAGAGAAAATATATCGGGAACTTAGGCTTTTTGCTAGGCTTAAAAAAAAATTACAAGGATTAAGCATCAAGATAGCTGGGCCTCAAGAAGCTTAAAGGGTACAAGCAAAAGCACCTGGGGTTAGCACAGAGGAGTCCACAAGCCATAAAGAAATAAGAGATAAACGTAATTGCCTCTTCCTAGACGTTTCCTGATCTACTTGCGTATCTGGGGTTTCAAATGAGTAGTTTCTAGGTACAATCTGATGATTTTCATACCTGGCCCAAAGCTTTTTACAGCATAGTTCCAGCCCTGTCTCTGCTATCCGGGAAAACAACACAGACAAAGAGGAAGTTTTTTCCCCCCAATTTTAAAAAGTTCTAGTCTTCCTTTTGGTCAGGTGCCCACTCCCTTCCTTTTACCTATGCAGGGAGACTTTTTAACCCTTTACAGGTAAAGCAAATAGAGAAGAGCTACTAACAGGGATTGTATAGCTACTCGCTGGCTGGGTGTCCGTAAAAGGGAGCTACACCCCCCCCCTTCATTTATCACAGTAAGAAACTTGTTTTTTGCTTTATCTAAACCAGTGTGCCTTTGACTGACGTGTCTGGGGAAAATTTCAGATTGATTAACATAAGTTTGTTGCATATTCCTCTCCACATTGAGGATGTTAGGAATCATTAAAAAGGGGATAGAGAATAAGACTGAGAATATATTATTGCCCTTATATAAATCGATGGTACGCCCACATCTCGAATACTGTGTACAGATGTGGTCTCCTCACCTCAAAAAAGATATTCTAGCACTAGAAAAGGTTCAGAAANGTTCACTCCCTCTGGGAGGTTCACTCCCTCTGGGGCACCTGGCATTGGCCACTGTTGGTAGACAGGATACTGGGCTAGATGGACCTTTGGTCTGACCCGGTACGGCCCTTCTTATGTTCTTATGAGGGAGGGGCAAACTGGGTAATACATTCATACTGGTCGGGGTTTCAATCAGGATAGTACAGCTCTAGGGTCTTAGGTTGGGGAGCTGGGGGTTATTTTGGCTGTAGCCTCTCTATTGTTTCATGCAGTGGCTGGCCACAGCCTGCCTGCAACTGCAGCTGGGTGTGTGAATGTTGGTGGGAGTGTAGGACCGGGAGTGGTCTATCGCTTGTCACAGCAGCACCATTCCAGGTGGCACCTGCGGGCATCTGTCTCACTCACCCACCTTGTTTTTCTAATATTCCTTTGAGGAAGATGAATATTGCTTTTCCTAGTTTGCAGATAAGATGATGGACCTTTGGTCTGACCCGGTACGGCCTTTCTTATGTTCTTTCTTATGAAAACAGAGGCATAGAAAGGTTTAGGCTCAAATTTTCAAGAGTGCACAAATTTGGGTGCCTGAATTATTGACACCCAGGGCCTCAGACTGGCTGAGCACCTGTAGCTTTGACTGAGAGTAGATGGAGTCATGGGGGCTCACCACCTCTGAAAATCAGGCAATAGGTATCTTTAGTGAAGTCCCCAAAAATAGAGACAAAATCAATTTCAAAATCGGAGGATACTTTTGAAACTGTAGGCCTATGTGGCTTGCCCAGGATCCTCAATGAATCCGTGGCAGAGTGGGAAATAGTATTCAGATCTTCTGCTTCCTCCAAGTGTCCCTTCACCACATGAGCAGAAGGAGCTGACCATTAAAGTCAGATCTGGTCTACACTAGAAAATTAAGTCCGCTTAACTATGTCGCTCAGGAGTGTGAAATCCATGCCCCTGAGTGGTGTAGTTAAGCCTACCTAACCGCTGGTGTAGACAGTGCTAGGTGAACGGAATTCTTCTGTCAACCTGTTCCACTGTAGCGTTTTAAGTGTAGACATATCCTCAGAGTCGATCCTCAAAAAAAACATTCTTATTGGTACCTGAACTGCAAACTATGAAGTATTTGTCCTTCACCCATATGTGTAGTTTGAGTGTCCTCTGATAACAGAGACAAGGTGGATGAGGTAATATCTTTCATTGGACCAACTTCTGACGGTCAGGGAGACAAGCTTTAGAGCTACACAGAGCTCTTCTTCAGGGCCGGGAAAGATAGTGTTACAACTAAATACAAGATTGAGCAGAGCTTAGCACAATCTCTAAGGGACCATTCAAGGTCCCTTATTTTATTGGACCAATAGAAGTTGGGCCTATAAAAGATATTACTTCACCCATCTTGTCTGTCCAATATCCTGGGACCGACACAGCTGCAATTTATTATAACACTCACTGATCTTTACTGCTGGAATTTTGTGTGCATGATCAGACTTCAGACCCTGAACCCAACTTCTCTGAAGTCCCGGGTCTGTGCACAGCCAGTGTTCTGAGCCAGGAGCATCTCTAGCAATGTTTTGAGGCTTGGGCGCAGTATTATGTAGGACGGTACCTGGCCAGTCCAGCCATCAGCGGATGAACTCAATTGTTGAAGCCTGCTTTGCACCAGACAAAACAGACACAAACATAGGGCCATAAGCGTTCAGCATGGGAAATTCCAGCAGCAGATGAACCCTTACAGCAGCATTGTTTTGTATCATGCAAACATACTTGGCAATAATCAAAAAAAGGGCAGCAGGGTCCAAGGGTTTGGGCAGTAGACAGTGACTAGTAGATCAGGTTCTATTCCCAGGTGACCTTCTGTGTGACCTTGGTCAAGTTTCTTCCCCTCTTTGTGAGTTTAGAGTGTGAGTTCTTTGATTCTCTCTTTCCAGATGTAAGACCATTTTCCTTTGGTCCTACAAGGGACCACATTAATTTTTACTTCATTATTAAAGGTGGAAGCCTCAGCTGTGACTGTTTGTCTTATACCCTTATTCTCATTTGGTACTAGTTTTTTGTTAGGTGATATTTAAAAAAAAAAAAAAAAAAGCTGTAAGTAAGATCTGAAATCTCTAGCACAGAGGGAGCCATTGTCTGACCCTGGAGTTATTAATAATGCTTTCACTGATTTTTATTTTTTAAAAAGATATTCTCTGAACAATGTTGTTGATGGGAATAGATGTAGTAGCTTTTTAGATTTCCTTTGAGCTTCTCCTGAAAGCAGGTAATGAATTATTAAGCAAGACGATTACCTTAACTGGAATCTGGCTGTTTCATCAGTGAAGTTGGGGATAGGCTCAGGGAGTGGACAGGTTTCCCAGGGAGATTTAGAAAATCAGAGATGAGGAACCCCTTTCTTTTTCCTATCTGTTACGGGAAGGCTGCAATAGCTCCCAGAACCTACCCTGATTCCTTCCGTATGTCCGCTGTCTTTTTCTGAGCTAAATATGAATCATCAAGGAAGGGAAGGAACTTTTCTCTTCGCCTTTGGAGAACACTTCACCCAGGTACTCTCCTCAGCACTACTTTTCCTTGGCCCAACACTTCTTTTTGGCTTTTGTTTTTAAAAATAACAGCTCTGTGCTTGTCTGCCATGATGAACTATATATCCCAGCCTTCCTGGCCCAACAGAGACCAGTTAGGAATAGCCAGCCATGTTCCTCACTATGGAGGGGAGTTCCATCCAGCCTTCCCTATACAAAGAACTCCAGACTCAAGGCTTGAAACTAGCATCAGCTTGTTTATAAACCCCTTCAGATTTCCTCCCCTCCAGTGATAATACCTGCATGAGAGAGAAGGGGGGCTCTATTGGTGATGTCTTTGCGATGAGGAGGCAAGGGTTAACAAGCAGCTCTGGGCCCAAAAGCCCTGCTCAGCCGCATCTACTGGGCACATTTGCAGTGGAGGCAGAGCTCAATCCGAGGGCAGAGCAAGGAGCAGTCCTACACTGGTAGCTCCTGCAAGACCACAGGGCTCCACACGGCCTGGACCAGACCCCACTGCCAAGCCCCTCATGGAGACCAGGACGGGAGGGCCACAATTGAAGGAGAAGAGCCTCTGGTGAGAACTGTCTCCCGTGAGCTCATGAGCTGACCCCTTTTGTGATGCTGGAGGGAGCTGAGAATGGGATAGGAAGGGACCCAGGGAGCAGACTTGGGAGTATGCACGTGCCAGGCCACATATCTGACCAGCCAGTCACAGGGCCCTGGCGGAGCAGGGACTGCCCCGGTTCCCTTACCACCCACTGTAGATTCTCACCGCTGGGCAACACGGCCATAAACTTGACACTGGGCGACAGGGCCACAGACTCTCACCAGTGGGCGGCACAGCTGGGCTCAGACACTGAACCTCCAACAGGTTTAATAGATTTTTAAGTCAAGAAGGGACCACTGTGGTGATCTAGCCTGGCCTCCTGCATAACATAGGAAGCACTATTTACCCTTAGTTCACAGATGGGGAACTGAGGCACACAGAATAAACAACTTGTTCAAGGTCATCGAGGAGGTCATTAGCAAAGCAGGGAACTGAACCCAGGACTAAGGTTGCCAGGTGTCTGGTTTTCGACCGGAACACCCGATCGAAAAGGTACCCTTGTGGCTCCAGTCAGCATCGCTGATCAGGCTGTTAAACGTCCAGCTGGTGCGGGGTTGGCAGGCTCCCTACCTGGCTCCCCGCGGCTCCCCACAAGTGGCAACATGTCCCTTGGCTCCTAGATGGAGGGATGGCCACGTGGGCTCCATGCACTGCCCGGCTCCGCAGCTGCCATTGGCTGGGAATCACGGTGTCTGTGGGCAGAGGCAGCGTGTAGAGCCGGCTGGCCATGCCTCCGCCTAGGAGCCGAGGGATATGTCGCCACTTGCGGGGAGTTACCTGAGGTGAACGCCACCTGGAGCCTCTGCCCCTTGCCCCAATCCCCTGTGCTGAGCCCCCCTCCCACACCCAAACTTCCTCCTGGAGCCTGTACCCCTTACCCCCTCCTGTGCCCCAGTCCCCAGCCTTGAGCCCTCTCCTGCACCTAAACTCCGTCCTGGAGCCCGCACTCCCAACCCTCTCCCGTGCCCCAACCCCCTGCTCCAGCTCAGAACCCCCTCCTGATCGCAAACCCCTCATTTCCAGCCCCACCCCAGAGCCTGCACCCCCAGCTGGAGCTCTCACCCCCCTGCACCCCAACCTCCTGCCCCAGCCCGGATCCCTCTCTCACACCCTGAACCCCTAATTTCTGGCCCCACCCTGGAGCTTGCAGCCCCATCCCAGAGCCTGTACCCCCTCCCACACTCCAAACCCCTCAGCCCCACCCCCCCCAGCCCAGAGCCCCCTCCTGCACCCCAAACCCTTCCTCCCTGGCCCCACCCCAAAGCCCACACCCCCAGCTGAAGCCCTCACCCCAACCCCCTGCCCAGCCCAGTGAAAATGAGAGAGGGTGGGGGCAGCGCCGGCTCCAGGGTTTTTGCTGCCCCAGGCAGCAAAAAAAAAAAGCCGCGGTTGCGATCTGCGGCGGCAATTCGGCGGGAGGTCCTTCGCTCCGAGCGGGAGTGAGGGACCCTCCGCCGAATTGCTGCCGAATAGCCGGACGTGCCGCCCCTCTCCCGAGTGGCCGCCCCAAGCACCTGCTTGTTCAGCTGGTGCCTGGAGCCGGCCCTGGGTGGGGGAGAGCGAGTGACAGAGGGAGAAGGGGTGGGGCAAGGGTGTTTGGTTTTGTGCAAGTAGAAAGTTGGCAACCTTACCCAGGACTTCCGAGTCTCAGCATAACACCCTAAAAACTGGACCAGCCTTCCACTGAACCTGGAACATGCTGATGGTGGCCCAGGAGGGTCCCCTCCATTAATCTCAAAGCACCAGGACACTGTTAGAATTGCAATAAAAACAAGATACTGACGGTAAAACGAAAATATCAAAGCCCCTATGTGCGCTCATCTTAAAATGCTTATACCTCTGTTTCAAGCTCCCCAGATCACCACCTGAATTCATAACCAAGAGAGGCATCTGACTCTGCATTAAGTCAAAACTGTCCCTGGGGTCCCATAGATGGTGATAGGAAAATCTCAGTTCCTAAGTTTAAAATCGCATAAATCAGCACAGAGAAGATGATTTATCTTTTTTTCCCCCGTGTTAATTACCAGCTGCAGGCATCTCACTGATCAGTAATGCTGATCAGGACTTATTTTTCCTGTTACAGCCAGTGAGCCACGAAGTGCACAGAATGTGAATTCTCCTTTGCCAGGAAGCTCGGGCAGAGGGGTAATGAGGTGTGTATTTGGAGAAGCAAGAAGATTCCAATCTCTGCAACGATTTCTAAGGACTAGAATTCTAACTGTAAGGGTTGTTTTACACTCTAAGGAGGAGTGGGCCAACTGCTGATGAATATACGACAAATACAGGAGCATTCAGCGAGCTGAGAGCACATCCATCCTGTCAGCACATCCATCCACTTCACCAGTAGCTGACACTACTGAGTATACCTCCATGAATATTTTATCTGAGGATGATATTCATAACATCTGCTAACAAAAGGGGATTGGCATATGGCACCATGCCCATTCACCCTGTTCCTGGGGTACAAATGGATAGGTGGCTGTTTTTATTTGCATGGTGGTAGCACGTAGGGAGCCAATCACAAATCAGGACCCACAGAGGTGGATATAGGTGTGTAGTGTGTGCAGTGATGTAGTTAATTTCCCTTTTACCTTTCTGCTAAATACTGGAAGTTTCATTTCAGTGTGATCTGCAAATTAATCCTGCCTGAGCACGGGGGCGGTGTGTGTGTGTGTGTGTGTGTGGACTAGATGACTTCTTGAGATCCCTTCCAGCCCTACATTTCTGTGATTCTATTACTTTGTCCCTTTGCTCTACAGTCAGGGTAAATTCCTGTCACTGTATATGCTCCCACTGTTCTCTTCTCATGCCCATCCCATACATTTTAGGCCTCTGCCAGCCTTCCTAAACTGGAAAGCAGAGCAACTTCCCTAGAGAAGGACCACAGGCCTGCCATCCTGGCCACAGCCACTCCAATGGAACAGCACCCCTGTCCAGCTGGCAGATGTATTTTTGAGTTTAGTTTTGCCATTAGCCACTTCCTCCATCTTATGTTTGTAACCGGTTATCTGGACTATATCAGAAAAGCCACGCATTGTGTAAAATGCATCTTTACTGAGTAGGCCATAGATTTTTCAAAGCAATGAACGTGATGTGCGTGCGTGAAATGGGCAAGCACATGCCTAGCCAGACAATAGTTCTTGGATATCCTTGCAGAAATTGAAATCTCGAGCAAAGATAATTCTTGATTCTTCAAATACACCTGTCTTCACTCCTCTCCCCGACCTTCATTCGCAAAGGAGAATTCATATTCTGTGCACCTACTGTCTCTCGGTGGCTTGCCACAGGCACATTTGAAAATTTTCAGCAGATAGTGCTTAAAAGTGCTCTATTACTTACTTAAACAAAATAGGGCCTCAATCCTTCAAACACTGAACATGTATGCTTAATTTTACACATGGAAGTAGTCCCATTGAACTCAAAAATGCAGAAGTCTTTGCAGAATTGAGGGTTAATTTAATAATTGGAGATATACCAATCTCCTAGAACTGGAAGGGACCTTGAAAGGTCATTGAGTCCAGCCCCCTGCCTTCACTAGCAGGACCAATTTTTGCCCCAGATCCCTAAGTGGCCCCCTCAAGGATTGAACTCACAACCCTGGGTTTAGCAGGCCAATGCTCAAACCACTGAGCTATCCCTCCCCCCCATTAATTTGGCAGGCCTGGGTGTGGTCACGTACTTAAATTCACAAGGACATCTGCAGCATACTTAATGTAAGGGGACTGTTGCCCCCTTACTAACATTCAGTGGGGGTGTTTTGGTTGCTAGCTCCCAGCACTAAAAGGGGAGGGATCGATGGCAAATCAGGACCCTGAGACTGATAGTCCCCAGGAACAATGGCAAGAGGCCAATGCTCCAGATTGACAGGGCGGGCCAGCAAATCAAGGAGACAGAAGGCCAGGGTGGGTCCCGTCCTCCGTGTGAGCAGGAATGTGCCTGAGTCAGACAGAGTGGGGCCGAGCTAAGGAGAAAGCAGGGGCCCAAGCTGAGCGGGAGAGCAGAGCTGGGCCAGATCCAGAGGGGCCAGAGCTGCAGCCAGAAAGCCCCAGGGAGAGCAGATCCTGTGCTGGGAGCAGAGTTGCAGCCAAAAAGCCAGAGCNGCCTGGGTGTGGTCACGTACTTAAATTCACAAGGACATCTGCAGCATACTTAAGGATACAAATTGTGCTCCTGAACTCAGGTGAGGAATTTCCCTAGTTAAGGAGCTGTTTCCAGAGGGATATGTTTGATTTTGCAAACCCAGTGTGATTTATGTTTATGCCATTGTTTTATATTCTTTCTTTGCAGTAAATAGTTACAATACTAATGTCAGTCACTGAAACCCATTTATTTATTTATTTATTAAAAAATAAAAAACAATAAAAACCGGCAACTCAAATAAATTAAGTACTCCAAAATGAAGCACAATATAAAACAACATGGACTAATATAAACCATACCCACTATATAGTTATAACAGACGCATCTTCCCAATGTCTGATTCACCAGCACATACTTACTCAGGTAAAAATAACTAATTCTTGGAGTGAGCCCCGAATTTAATTTATGTCTCATAGACCAAGTAAAGGCTGTCAAATCTGCTTAGATAAAGCCCAATGGTCTCATATTTTCATCATGTGCTGAAAAATGAGACAGGAAAATATTTTTATCCTGCTATTTCTTGGTCTCAACTGTGTCTTCCTAGTGCAAGGCCATAACAGGTCTTTCTGGTTGTTTTGGCCTAACACACAAAATTACCTGTGGGATTCATTGCCACAACATATTACAATGATAAATAAAAAGGAATGGCTAGCTATGGATAATGAGAATATGCAGAGTTATAACAGCAAATATTGATCAATAGCCAAGAACTTTGGAAGAGAGAGAAACTCATGTTTCAGGACACAGGGGTTGAAAGGAAACTTTCCCTGGGAACATTTATCCCATAATTGACTCTTGCAGGTGTAGTGAACTTAACTGGGTTACTCAAAGTATTAGGGGATGAACAGGGCCGGCTCCAGGTTTTTTGCCGCCCTAAGCAAAAAAAACAAACCACAACAATAACAACAAAAAACAGAGTGCTGCCCCTTGAAAAGGGCCGCCCCCAAAGGGCCAAAATGCCGCCCCTTGAAAAGTGCCGCCCCAAGCACAGGTGCCTAGAGCCGGCCCTGGGGATGGAGCCATGCTCCTTTATTTCCTGTTTTGTGAGGGGCAGTTTCTCCCCCCCACACACACACACACAGTTGGTTGTGACTAAAAGGTGAATAAAGCAGCAAGCTCCCCAGCCAGCAGGCAGAGTCCTGCTGTGAGTAAAGTGTTATTTCGTTGCCTCGAGGGCTCCTTTACAAAAGCAGGGATTTTGCACCTTCCACTGATGCATCTGGAGCTGGCCACTGTCTCTGATTGCTGCAGTGCATTTTATACATTGTTCGATTGTCTTTACATAACATTTCTCTCTATTAGACCACCAAACTGCACCGTGCTGCTCCATTCCTAAAAGTCTCTGCAATTCTTTTTGTCTTGAGGAGGTGGTATGTTGGCTGTTGTTTGTACTTAACTGACACTTGTCCTGATGCTCTGCAATGTAACCATATGCCTTTGCACATAACAACCCTTACCATATATTGTGTTTTTTCTGGGTTACACTGGATCTTTTCTGCTTGGGCTCCTGTGAACTGCCTTAGCTTCTACTCATCCTTTAGCTTCGTATACACTATGATCATGTCATTTTTGATAACAGTTTCTGAGGAATGGACCTACCTTATCAGCAGGGCTTTAACTCCCTACAATAAGCACAATTTTTTTGTTGTTGTTTTTTTAAAGAAGCCAGGTAGAGAGTATTTACCTTGCCTGGGTTTTCTGTCCTCCAGCTGAAATCAGTCTATTTATGGTACTTATTATAGGTCCTATCTGAGCACCTTGCAGTCTTTTAATGGACTTAGCCTCACAACAGGCATGTGAGATAGGACCTCTCCCATTCACAGAGGGGAAAACCTGAAGGACTAAGTGATTTGCCCAAGGTGTCACAGGTTGCGGTAGAGCAAGGACTCGAACCAGAGTCTCCAAAGATCTAGGCTTGTGTTCTAACCACTGGCCCAGCTTCCTCTGAACAATCCTGCTTCTTCAAGTACTGTCCCTTTAATTCATTTTGCCCTTTACCATTTTTGTGTGCAAGCAGGGTCTGCATGTGACTGACAGGAGATACCCGTCTTCAGGTGTGACACTACCCCCCATATTCATGCTAGTAATAATTTAGCTACAACAAATCAGGAAAAAGATCTTGGAGTCATCGTGGATAGTTCTCTGAAGACGTCCACGCAGTGTGCAGAGGCGGTCAAAAAAGCAAACAGGATGTTAGGAATCTTTAAAAAGGGGATAGAGAATAAGACGGAGAATATATTATTGCCCTTATATAAATCGATGGTACGCCCACAGCTTGAGTACTGCATACAGATGTGGTCTCCTCATCTCAAAAAAGATATACTGGCACTAGAAAAGGTTCAGAGAAGGGCAACTAAAATGATTAGGGGTTTGGAACGGGTCCCATATGAGGAGAGATTAAAGAGGCTAGGACTTTTCAGCTTGGAAAAGAGGAGACTAAGGGGGGATATGATAGAGGTATATAAAATCATGAGTGATGTGGAGAAAGTAGATAAGGAAAAGTTATTTACTTATTCCCATAATACAAGAACTAGGGGTCACCAAATGAAATTAATAGGCAGCAGGTTTAAAACAAATAAAAGGAAGTTCTTCTTCACACAGTGCACAGTCAACTTGTGGAACTCCTTGCCTGAGGAGGTTGTGAAGGCTAGGACTATAACCGCGTTTAAAAGAGAACTGGATAAATTCATGGAGGTAAAGTCCATTAATGGCTATTAGCCAGGATGGGTAAGGAATGGTGTCCCAAGCCTCTGTTTGTCAGAGGGTGGAGATGGATGGCAGGAGAGAGATCACTTGATCATTACCTGTTAGGTTCACTCCCTCTGGGGCACCTGGCATTGGCCACTGTCGGTAGACAGGATACTGGGCTAGATGGACCTTTGGTCTGACCCAGTACGGCCATTCTTATGTTATTATGTTCTTATACGATTATGACATAATTGTGATGCATTTTGTACAAGATGGGTCATGTAAGGTATCATTGGAAACGTTACGATTTGCTGAATGATTATCCTATTTGTATGCATGTATCATTTTTGTATCTGAAATGATAAATATTAACTATGGCTCCGTATTTTAAATGGGCTTACTCTGGAAAACACCAACAATGAAGAAGCCAGATTGTTGATGAGCCATTAACATTAAGACAATGGGCTGTGAAATAGTTTAACCTTCCTGAGAATGCTCCAGACAGCCTGCAAGTAATGGTTGCTATCACTCAGCAAGGTATGCAAGGGCATGTGACCAGGCCACATGACTCTGACCTCCATTTTGGGATGTCTGTATTTTTCCACAAACTGGTCTGGGAACCAAGTTTGAAACAAAGGGTTCCCGCCCTATGGAAAAGCTATATAAGGCCGGGAGTGACATCATCAGTGGTTCTTCACTCCCCCACAACCGAACACCTAAGAGAAGCTCCTAAGGAAAAGGACTTGGGATGGGGATCCCAAGCTGCAAAGCAAATGCAGCTTGTCCCTTAAGAATCTGCAACCTTGCCTGTATCATCAGTCAGGGTGAGAATTTGCTAATTCATATCCTATCTTTCTAGTATTTTAGGCTTAGTTTGTATTTTTGCTTATTTACTAGGTAATCTGCTGTGATCTGTTTGCTATCCCTTAAAATCTATCTTTTTGTAATAAACTTCTTTTATGTTTTAACCTAAACCAGTAAGTTTGGAGTGAAATGCTTGGGAATATTAGCTGAGGAGCAGGGGCTGTTGCATTTCCTCTCCACATTGAGGGAGGGGAGAACTCTATGAATGTATGCTGTACAGTTCCCTATGCAGCGCAAGACGGTCTAATATTGGGTTTATACTCCAGTGGGAGGGGGTGCGTGCCTGGGAAGCTGGGGGTTATCTTGGCTGTAGCCTCTCTGTTGTTGGTTCATGCAGTGGCTGCTCAGAACGCCTGCATGTAACTGCAGCTGGTGTGTCCCTACCTGTGTGAATACTGGTGGAAGTGTAGGAGCGGGGGATGGGTCTCCAGCATTGTGTGAGAGGGAGCCCAGGCTGGTGAGTCAGAGAGGTTAGTGGTACCCCGGTTCCAAGTGGCACCCAGGGGGGAGCCCATCACCAGGTACAAAAAGGAGCTGGGAAAAGCAGATCCAGAGTTGTAACTTAGGTGGTGCAACAGCAAGGGATGTTCTCAACGTCTTCTCCTACCAGCCCCAACTCACTCCATGTGGCAAGAGACCTCCAGGGAGGTCTGGCTAGGCTGCTCCTGTGGAGAAAGCCCGCTTGAGACAGGGCATTGCCTAGATCACTTGCTGGATTCAGAGGCCATTTCCTCTTTTACAAGATAATAGACTAGCTACAGGGCTGGGAGCTCACTCTGCCTGTTTGGGGACTGTCGTTTTTCCCCCTCACTGCAGGAGATCTGGGGACCGTAAACTAGACCTGGAAATGAAAGGGCACTGATGTATTTATCTAAACTTTGGATGTGTAGTGAACTTCTTTGGCAATGCTTATTACTCTTTGAGGATACCAGTCCCATGGCTCTAGGACTAGCCGGAGACATAGTATGCTGTGGACACTTGATAAGCTCCTCAACACCAGTGGCGCTAGACCTAGGGAGGCTCGGGGTGCTGTTGCACCCCCTGGCTTGAAGTAGTAGCAATAAACACTAAATACATGGTTCCAGCACCCCTGCTCACACACACACACACACACACCCCATATTCCTCTTGAGACTCTACATGAGGGAGATTTTCCAAGAGGGAAGTGGCAGACTTTGCTTCTGCTCTGTGCTGTGTGCAATGGAACCATTCAGCACTCAGCTCCAAGAAGATCTCATCTCGTCTGAATTGCCAATCGCCACCCTTCTCATCAATAAGATTTTTCCCGCCGGCTGACAATGCACGCCCCCTGCTATATAGCTTTGAGCTCTAGGATTAAGGCATCCTCTTCATTTCCATTTTTTTCCTTTCAGTTGCAAATCAGCCATTAACCCAAAGTGTGGGTGTCTTCCGGAGAGGTTTTACACAGAGTTTGCAATTGCCTCAGTGCTCGGTCAGATAAATATCTTAATCTATCAGCTACCTAGACTACTGCAGCCTCCATCTGCCTGGTCTATCTGATTTCCATAGTGTCCATTGTCATCTTATTATTTGTTTGTATTACTGTAGTACTGAGAAGGCTTAGTTATGGACAAGGACACCCCCCAACACACACATACACACACACACACGCTCCGAGTCCCCTACCTGCCTTTGCATCACTTTCCACATCCACTTTCCCAAATGCCGCCACCTCCTCATAAATGCTACATCTCGTGTCATCTTATGTCTCCTAACACTCTCCCACTGTGGCCTTATGCTCTGCCAGTTCTAATTCCCTCAAACCCCCTTTGTTTCCTTCTCCCACCACTGCCTCTGTGGCTTCACCCGTGGGCCCCCCCCCCTTCAGCCTAAATCCTGTACAGCATGGTACATCTGCACTGCGATAAAAGACCAGTGGCACAGCCATGCCTGGCCCAGGTCAGCTGAGTAGGGCTTGTGCAACTCACGCTGTGGGACTAAAAATTGCAGTGTAGATATTGGGGCTCAGGCGGGGTGGGTCTGAGTCTGGGCTCCAGCCCAAGCCCGAACATCTACACTGCCATTTTTACCCCTGCAGCCCGAGCCCCACAAACCCACCTCAATTGACCTGGGCTCTGAGACTCGGTGCTGCAGTGTAGACATACCCCATGTATCCTCGCTTCACCTCAGAGTACACCTTTCCCTCCGTCTCTCCCACAAGGACTTGCAATTCTGTTAATCCTCCACATTGTAAACGTGTGGGAACACCTCCTATAGCCTGTCAATCCCCACCTGCCTCCTCACAGCTGAGTTCTCCTGCTAGATTAGCCTCGAGGGTCTCTAGCCCCTCTCCTTCACGGCTGAAGCTGATAAACCCACGCATCAAATCCGATTTCCCGCCTCCATATACAGAATTGCACAATTAGCTAGATGCATAATGGTGGGGTGAGAATCCTCTTTCTCTGATGCATCAGGTATTGGCCACTGCCAGGCTAGGTTATAATGGTCTGATATGGGAAATATGTTCCTATTTTGAATGCACGCACGCACGCCCAGAGATAAATGCTGGCTCCGCCTGGGACTGGCCTGATGGTTTTTAATACACACATTTATTTTTTTCCCTTCTGTAAGTGCTGCAGTCCCAAACTGAGCCAACCCTTCAAGATGTAATAAGATCTAGAAAACCTTAGGGATCTTCTGTGGCGGGCAAATGAACCAAAAAGACAAAGACAAAAATCAATTTGATCTGTTCAACACCCTTTCTGGTTTAGGTAAGCATGCGAAGCTAGCATGCAGCTCTGGTGTGCTTTTCACTGTCTCAGCAAACAGTCTCTCAAGGCATGTCTGCTGCTGTCAGAACTGCTGCGCTTGTTGCTGAGCGCTTCTCTGTGTGCTTTGCAAAGCCAGACCTGGTGGCCACCTTTGCCNCAAAAGACAAAGACAAAAATCAATTTGATCTGTTCAACACCCTTTCTGGTTTAGGTCAGCATGCGAAGCTAGCATGCAGCTCTGGTGTGCTTTTCATTGTCTCAGCAAACAGTCTCTCAAGGCATGGCTGCTGCTGTCAGAACTACTGCGCTTGTTGCTGAGCGCTTCTCTGTGTGCTTTGCAAAGCCAGACCTGGTGGCCACCTTTGCCCTGCCTTATGTGACTTCCCACTGCAATGCTTTCCACCAGGCCAAGTAGCTGTATGGTGTTGATGTTCGTCAGAGGATGGAGATGGACGGCAGGAGAGAGATCACTTGATCATTGCCTGTTAGGTTCACTCCCTCTGGGGCACCTGGCATTGGCCACTGTCGGTAGACAGATACTGGGCTAGATGGACCTTTGGTCTGACCCGGTACGGCCTTTCTTATGTTCTTATGTTCTTATGATGAGCCCTTACATTANCGCTTTCCACCAGGCCAAGTAGCTGTATGGTGTTGATGTTCGTCAGAGGATGGAGATGGATGCCAGGAGAGAGATCACTTGATCATTGCCTGTTAGGTTCACTCCCTCTGGGGCACCTGGCATTGGCCACTGTCGGTAGACAGATTCTGGGCTAGCTGGACCTTGGGTCTGACCCAGTACAGCCTTTCTTATGTTCTTATGTTCTTATGATGAGCCCTTACATTATTGCATATATAATATGGGTAACTCTTGACCTAGTTCAAACAAGACAGCTTTGACTATCCATAAAGGGGAGAGTTCGACATTAGCAGACAGTGAAAGAGAAATAGAGAATTCTCTCTGCTTCCATGCAGAGCCTTGGGTTGCCCTGAGAACCAGTTTCCAGTTGCGAGCGCAGAAGGGAAACATGATACCATGAGGTGTACACTCAGAGTTGCCCAGGCAAGCCTGTTAAGGTCACTTGTGATGCTTTTGTCCTGGAGAACTTGGTTGAAAACAAAGGGTTTCCCAGAAAGAGCTCTGTGTGATGCCACCAGCTGCAGAGTCCAAGTCTGGAAATGGAACTCCAAGTTATTTTTGAGTCAAACCCCAGAAGACTGAGGTTTTCTGGCGGTTGAGGGAGGAACGCCCGAGTTTTTGTGTGAGATTTTGCCACTTTTTCACTCACCTAATTTTAAGTCTCTTCACAGGACTGGGCAAATTGGAGCCAGGAGTGCCTTTCTTTTGGCTCTGGAAGGAGCCAGTGGCACAATGCGTAGACTGTCTTCACAATTGAAGAAATCAAGCATGAATAGTAACCTTTTATGTGTCTCAGCAGTAGATGCTATGTTAAGTGATCCTAGGTCCATTGGAGTGACATGCGTCGTTTACATCACCGTATGGCATAAATGGGTCGCCTGTTTTATTATATATCACACACAAGCCATTTGGAGTAGGACCCAGACATGTTCTTGGCTCAAAGAATGATTCCAGATACAATTTGGAACTGAAGACGGCTCGGTCCTGGGCTCTGTCCAACCTCGACGTTGAAGTGATCAAACGTTTATCGTGCCGTTATTTAATGCTGCAAATGACACAAACTGCCTCCGAGCAATTCCAAAGCACCAGACAAGACCTGCTGAGGACTGACCTACCTTAGTAGAAATCCAAACACTGTCAGGCTTGTTTCTGACTCTCTGAAGGTCGCACAGGAAAGGAGGTGGGACAAAGAAGGGAAGGCGATGGATTAGTGACACGTTTTCGGTTCAGCACGCCACATCTTCCTTGTACAGTGCAAAAAAACTCAGTGAAACCAATGCACCCCGCCATTTCCTCAAGCATTGTGCGGGCTGTGTGGTGTGTGCAACCACCTCTGCTCAGAGCATCTCATGTATAGAGGCGTGAGCAGTTAAGCACTCACCTCAACTGAAGGAATCCACAAAAGACATGCTTCGTGCATGTAGCTCACTCAGGGCCAGATCATGATGATCCCCTTCTATATTAAAGTCNTGGGTTTGGTCCTGCTTTGAGCAGGGGGTTGGACTAGATGACCTCCTGAGGTCCCTTCCAACCCTGAGATTCTATGATTCTATGATTCTATGAAGGCCCCAGGCCTCCGGTCCCAGTATTTTCCTCAGGCCTCTGTACAGCCTGAATCCTTGAGAGCTTCACTATTGGAGACTTGCCTTGACCCCAACAGCCCCCAGNCCCCAGGCCTCCGGTCCCAGGATTTTCCTCAACCCTCTGTACAGCCTGAATCCTTGAGAGCTTCACTATTGGAGACTTGCCTTGACCCCAACAGCCCCCAGGGCACCCTGCATGGAGACAAGAATAGACGCTGGGGCTTTGTTGTTTTTCTGAAGCTGAGGCCAGTGGGAAGCTGATGTGCACGCTTCCCCTAGCCCATGGTNCACGCTGAGGCATTGTTGTTTTTCTGAAGCTGAGGCCAGTGGGAAGCTGATGTGCACGCTTCCCCTAGCCCATGGTTCTGCTCTGAGCCCACTCGCTCTTCACTCAACCAGTCTCCTCCTCTTCCCTAGAGGGGACAGGTACCTGCTCGGGACAGGTTGGTGGGAGGGACTATGGAGGCATCTGGGCCTCATTTTCATGCAGAAGAGGTTGCATAGGGACAGGCCCCTCCTCGCACAGACTGGGAGAAGGGTGCTCAGTGCAGCCCTCAGTAATTACCCAAGTAGCAGCTGGAACTTTCAGCAAGGGTATATATGGCCAGATTTTCAAAATGGATCAGGGCTGGATTTTCAAGTGCCTGGCACCCACAGTTGGCCCTAGTTTTTCAAAAGCACTTGAACGCCCAGCAGCTTCCAGGGTGACATTGCTGGAAATCTGTCCCCAGTGATGGTTGCTGAACTGTCTTTTGAAGTTTAGACCACAGGGCCTGTTAACGCGGCTGTGCACGCTCTCACCCATGCGCAGAGGAAAAGGAGGCTGCTAGTGGGGGGTCTGTAAGCAGAGCACTAGCTATGCAATGCAACAGGGCTGCAAAGCCAACAATGGAAGAGAGCTTTTCCTTTCCTTCTGCAGCAGCCAATGGCAGAAATGCAGGCAATCCCTACTGAGAAGGCGGTTTGGAATTCAGGGCTGAGTGAACGCGTGCCTGAAGTAGGCCCGGCAGGATGAACGTGGGTCCGCGAGTTGCTGAGGTAAGAGAACAAAAGCAAAAGGGAGGAGATAGTCATTCGTTTGCAGTAAGGTGTGAGGAGAAAAAGCAGCTTCTGTGGAATAGCTGAGGAGTTGGTGGTGGCCAGTGGATGTTTAATAAGCTGAATCCCTGTACCGGGGTTCCCGCTCACCACTGGCGTGCCTCCTCATGTCTAGGTCTGGGAGAGTAGCTCTCGCAGCATTGGGGGCACCCTTCCTTCTTCTCGCTGCTCACTCTGTGATAGTCTCGCTGACCAGGTCCCCATTTAGTCCATCCCTTCTGGGGTTGTGAAGCCTGACAGGACCCCTATCCAAATGCCTTCCCCAGAGAGTGCTCAGCCCCAGCTCAGGCTCTGTGCCACCATACCACCTCCACCTGCTACACTGGGTTCCTGCTCAGGGACCCTATAGCCTTCAATCCAGGTCTGCTCGGTCCCCATTCCCTGTTCCTGCATCCCTGGGCTGGGCTCCTTCCTACCCAGCCTCTCTCTTCCCTTGTCTGTTTCTGGGTTTACCACAGGAGCAAACTCTGCTCCCTGTGGCTACTTCACCCCCCTCTTTGCCTCTTACCAGACTCCTTACTCTAGGGCAGGATCCCAGGGCTTACTCGCCCCTTGGACTCTCTCCTTGTCCCCGACAGCCTTCCACAGAGTGACCATAACCTCCCTCCCCTTTAGTCCCATTCCCCACACGGCTTCCTGGCTTTATAGAGCTGTCCCAGCCCGTCCCCAGCCGGGTTTCACTCTCAGCTAACCCTGGCCCTCCCTCTCCCAGGTGACCTCACTGGCCTCTCAGGACCTTGTTAATCCCGTCAGAGCTGGTGTGAGGTGCCCACCCCATCACAATCCCCACTTGGCTGCACACAGTTCAGGTCCTTGCCATGTGGCGATATGTATCTACGCTATGAAAGCAGCTTGAGCCTGGGCTTCTCGCGGCTAGTGCTGCTCAGCTAGAGACTGTCTGACAGATGGAGTATGGGCCCACAGTAGACCCACGGTTCCCAAATATCCTTCTGACCTGTCAGACCATCCCACTCAAATCTGTCAATACAGTCCTACGGCACCCCTCACCAGAGTATCTCGGCACCATGGATGAAGTCATGGGGAGCTTTGCCATTGACTTGAGTGGAAGGCAGATATCAACCCATGTCTGTAACTGTAAAAGAGTAGCAGAATTATAAAGGTACCAGATGAATTATGTAATTCAATCCATCTGGTATGTTACAAAAGTCTACAATCAGCAGCCAGTTGCATACTCTGATGCATCAAAGTCATTAGTGTGGTTACTTCAAGGGAGACTAAAAATGTTAGAATAAATTATTCACAAAATTACCATTTAAGTTTAGGAAAATGACATACATGTGTGGAATTGTGTAGCAATGAGACAATTTTCAGTCATCCAGGTCTGAAAATTACCACCAAAATGTTATGACATCAAGTGAATGTAACTTGATCTTCCTCCCCTCCCCCAAGTACATTTCTCTCTCTAGAGTTTACACTACAATTCTGTTTGGCATTTAGTTAAATGGGGAACCGGTCTTTGCTGAGGGTCACTTACAGCAATTTTTACTGTACATATTGTTTTAGTATCTGGAGAGATCAAAGGTGGGTGCGGTGTGGGGCATTGATGCTGTAAATAAAGCTGGTTCCGCTTATCTAACTACTATCTAGATACTTATATGGCCCCCTTTGCAATGGTATCTGAGCTCTGCTGAAAGATTTAAAACATTCCGTAAAGTGTGTGTCTTCTTTTTAAGATTTGGTGCTTTAGTTTTAATGCTTCTTCTCCAGTTTGAGTTTTTCTTTGTCAAAGAGTGGAGATAGCTAATTTGGCAACTAGCTATACAAATAGACCGAGTTTCTCTTTTGTTCTTTTTTATCTTCTTACTGATAACATGACCTACCATAGCAGTTGTTTTTAAGGAAGGCCTGTCTCAGATTTCTGCTGACATGTCAGTTTCCACTCAGTGGCATCGGATCATGGCTTGTCATGTCTCATTGGGCAGGTGGAAAACAAGTTACTGTGGGAAAATCAGCAATGCGGGATAAAGGGAAAAACAAGTCCTCTCTCCCTCTAAAATTGGAGTCCTACACACATTTAATGTTGAGATTGTGAGTAGAAAGGGAGAACAAAGTTAGCTGATCCTGATCACCCAAAAGAGATTTTCTCCTTCTCCGGTTTTGGCACATTAATCTCCTTGAAAACTGACAATGAGACGTCTTCCTCACAGTCACCAGATCCTTCCTGGAGTTGTTTGACTTTCCAAGTGATGTAGCACTCCTGTGCAAAATTACCTGTCTGCGGCTGATTCCAATGGACAGAGGGGTGCAGAATCTCTTGAACAGGTGGGAGGAGCATATTTACCCTGCATATGTACCCCTTCACACAGGGAGACAAGGGAAGTTGTTCAGAACTCTATTTTCCTGCAGATTGTGCAGTGGGTAGCACCATCAAAGTCCGTTTCAAATCTCCTTTTAAGTGACAAACCAAAGAGGGTCCTTTTCTTTTTTTGACACTATTATACAGCTTGTCAGAGACTCTGTTGCTTCTCAGTGGCAAATTGTTAGTACCTATAGTCGCACCCAGAGGCTGCAACTAAGATCAAGGCCTCATTGTGATCGTCAATCCCTCGGGGTCGAGGATGTGTGTGGCAATCCCTCGGGATCGAGGATGAACTCTTCCATAGGTCTTATTTTTTTATGGGTCCTTTGGTGACTGAGGAGTCCGAGCCTTGAACCGCAAACTCGTTGGCAGATGTTGCAGGTGATGCTGGAAGGCAGGGTTGGTCCACGATTGCTGCATGACAGTTGTCTGTCCTTTCTTTTCTGGAGTTTTTCTGTGACCAGGGCAAGGCGATCTTCCTCAAAAGTGGTCGTTCCTTCTCTGACAAGTCTTACCCAGTTAGCCCTGTCCTGGGCTACTGTCTCCCAGTGAGTGGTATCGATGTCACATCTCTTGATATTTGTCTTGAGGGTGTCTTTGAAGTGTTTCTTTTGGCCTCCCCATTTCCTTTCTCCTTTCATGAGTTGGGCGTACACAGTTGTTTTGGCGGGCGTGTATCAGGCCTGCGCGCACACTGCCCGCTCCACCTCAGCTGGGGCTGGATAATCAGGGCCTCAATACTGAAGATGTTGGCCTCCATGAGGACACTGACATTAGTGCGGTGATCCTCCCACTTTATGTTGAGGATCTTCCGGAGAAAGTGCTGCTGTCAGTGTTCCAGGTTTTTCAGGTGTTTTCTGTTGGTCACCCAAGTCGCACAGCCATAGAGGAGAGTTGGGATCAAGGCCCCATTGGGACAGATGCTGTACAAACAGAGTAAAAAAACCCTGAAGAGTTTATAACAAATCAGTCCAAAGGGTGGGAGGGGAAACAACAGCACGGAGAGGGGAAGTGATTTGCCCATGTTCACACAGGAAGTCAATGGCAGAGCTGGGAGCAGAATCTAATGTATCTGATTCCCACACCAGTGCAACACCTACTGGACCACATGCCACCTCTTAGATTTTTTAATTTATGTGTTTGTTAATTCATTTTTGCTTTGTTTTGTGCAATGAACCTGTACTGATCTCTCCCAGAGAAATTCATCTTTGGTTCTTGGCTTTGGGGATCACTTGCTGAATTTAAACCAGAGATGATCAC
Source organism: Platysternon megacephalum (assembly GCA_003942145.1). Taxonomy (NCBI): domain Eukaryota; kingdom Metazoa; phylum Chordata; order Testudines; family Platysternidae; genus Platysternon; species Platysternon megacephalum. The sequence continues at coordinate 437,214 of QXTE01000346.1, forward strand.
GTGTACCTATGACTTACTCTAATGTATGATGGACCTGCTTGACTAACAGGTAGATCTCTGCTGGAATGGCTCATTTGCCATACTGAGTGGAACCACTGCATTAGTTCTGTGGTGGAATAAAAGCTCAGAAATTCAGATCTGGTCAGCGAATGGTTGGAAGTTGTAGTCTTTGGAGGCATAGAGTAACCATAAGCTGTTAGAAACATATGATTGGATAACTGGATACACCTTTTAATGGAGTGATATATTCTCATTGTCAATGAGCCAGCACCAAGGACTAGATTTGAACATCCCCAAATTTGGGGATGTTTGAAATATTCATCCAGCCCCATGCAGCTCAGTCCCATTTCTGATTATTATGGCATAGAGGCCAGGTGAAGAGTGCCATATTTTCTGACAGAGGATCCCACAGTTTCCTTAGGGCAGTGGGAAATGAACTGTAAATGTTTTTTTTCCCCTGCTACTCCATGCAAGAATTCATGGAATCTGCAATTCTCTCACTGTGGGTAATTCCACGGTACAACTGTCTCAACTCTGTGGATAAGCCAGCTGTGAATTAAGGCTGTGGTCTGGCTCTGCTAACAAGTCCTGTTGTATCCTAAATCCCAGGGATGTTTCTGTGGCTGCAAGCTTAGGGATTTCCTAAACTGAAGTGCAATTGACATACTTCACTGGGGGAAAGGGGTAGCAAAGTAAATCTGGGGGCTATTAGCTGGACAAGAGATGTTAGTCTTGATCAGGTCAGGTTATACTGACATTACCAATGCAGCAATTCTGTTCTGTGGCTTTTCTTATTTACTGCCATGCAGAACAGCACGGCAATGCCAGGGCAGTCTGTTTAATGAAATGAAAACATGCAGCTCTCCTATTACAAGATTGTAATCATCAGAAAATACACAGACAAACAAACCACTTCCTATGCAGAACCCTGTCCCAAAAGTGAAACTGTCAAGCTGTTGTGTTCGTATTTTTCAGTGACATCTCGTCTTTAAACAGATTTATTTCCAAAGCCTGTGTTTTTCTATATAAACCAGAAATCTAAAACTAATTCGGGCCTCTCTCCTCTGAGACACGACTACCTTGGGTTTGCCAAAACAATAGAAGAAAAGTGCAGAAGTGTAAAGTCCGATGGCTGTAAATGTCCCAAGTAAAGAGATTGATCATGCAGCATGTAGAAATACTATTTCAGACCCCAACTTCCTGCCACTGCAAAGCTACTGAGAGCCCCCTGACTCTTTTGAATCCTGTCTTGATTAGTAATGATGTTTTTAATTGAAACTTCAAGGTTCATTACTGAATGCAGATTAATTAAATGGAGAGGAAGGATAATGAGAAACATTCCCCATGGACACATAAAGTAACACACATGTTCTCGTGGGATTCTAAAATCCAGACCTGCTGCCAATTCCCCAAAGACTTTTCTTTTCTTTTAAAAAGTGGGCATCATCCTTCTGCCCCTTCCCAGACACGCTGGCCAGGGAAAGGTTGCTTCCTTACAAATGCAAGGGCTAACTTTCTGAGGTGCTGAGTGCCTGTCAGTAGGAGTTGCAGTGCTCAGTTGAAAATCAGTCCTTACTCAGGAAAAAATGTGCCTGAAATCTGCAGGAATCCCAAGTAAGGACGGAGCGAAAACTGGCATAGAGCCTCAAGATTTGGGCCTAATATGGTAAAATCTGGTCCTTTGACAGGCATCATTATCTAATGGGAAGAGCACGGTACTGGAGGTCAGTCACTGACCTGTTGTTTAACCCTAGGCAAGTCATTTCCCCCTCTTTCCTCTCCCATGCTTTGTGTGTTAAGATTGTAAGAGCAAATAGGTGGTGATTGCAGCTCTGTGATGTTGACAGGTATCCAGGGACGTTCACCGGTGTGACCAAAAGGCCATTGCAGTGCTCACTTGTTCCCTGACAGGTATTTGAATTTTGCAGTTGTCTGCTCTTTTACAAGCATCGTCAATGCAGAGTGGAGCAGACAGGTCAGCCATTCCACTCTAAAAGCTAAGTGACAACAGAAGGACTGGATAAAGATGTGGAATTGGGAGCAACAAAATAGAATAACTGTTGCACTCCTGCAATTCCCCCACTCCATGTCTGAAATAAATGCATGCACATTTCTGTTTGCATCCCCTATGGTTAAGCACACTCTGTGTACATACTTTGCTAAAGAAAATAGAGTGATGAGCAGGCATGGTATGCTTTAGCATTTGCTAACATCTTTATTTCTTTATTTCTCAACCAATTATTCTTCAAGTCATGTCCCTATGGACACTCCACTGTAGGTGCGGCAGTGCCCCCTGCGCCTGGATCGGAGATCTTCATCAGTAGTGCCCGTCAGACCGCACATTCGCACCTCCCCCCATCACACTGTGAGTGGGACCTATATATAGCGCTGTGTGGTCTAACCGCCCCCCAGTTCCTTCTCTACCACCTTTGGTCTGTGACAGAATCCACACCAGAGCCTGCTTCCATGTTTCCCTAGTAGATAGTCTCTTACCTGTCAGTTTTAGTGTAGTTAGTACTTCTTCCTCTCTCAGTGTGTTTTGTTTTCGTTTTACCTTTACTGTTACTTCATAGCTTAGGTTTCTGTTTCCCCACTTCCCCCGCTTCCCAACTGGGAAGCTTTTTTCCCTCACCCTTATGCCCAGATCTCCCAGGATTAAGAGATGCGTCTCCTGCTGGACCACCTTCCCGGTAACGGTATTCGCTGTCTGGGAGAGGGACATGTCTCACAAAAGTGTTCCCACTGCCACGATTTGACTGCCAAGGCCAGAAGAGACCAGGACATTTGGTTAAGACATCTCCTCATGGAGAAATCACTGCATCCAGCATCGGACCCAGGCCCCGACTCTCCCACTGTGCAGACTTCATGCTCTGCCAGGTTGTCGGCCAATTCTCATTCCCCATGTCTAAAAGAAAGTCGTCTCTTTCTTGCTCTGATGAGAAGAAACGGGCTTCCTCATCACACTCCGAGGCACAGCCTGCCAGAACACCATCCCCTGAGAGGTCAGTCACCTCAACATCCTTGGACAGGGGACATAGCTCCAGGGCCCGTCCGAGTACCTCTGGTACCTGAACGAAACAACAGTCTAAAGACCTAAACTCGGTAGCCACGGCACTGACAAAACTGCCGGCACTGGCGTCCTTTTTGACACCGAGGAAACTGTCAAGAAAAAGCAAGTCCTTGGCACTGGGCAAATCTTCAGGAGAATGCATCTCTCCTTTGACACCGAGCTGTACACCGGTACTGATCATGCTCCTTCCTCCTCCACAGGAATTCAGATATCCTAAAGAGCTGCTGGTATCTGACATGCCTGAGTTACCTCCCCTCAGACACCACCTCCCCCCACTTCCACCCTCGTCTCCGGACTCACAACACTCCTCCCTTTCTCCTCCGAGGATGGCACCTCCCTTCCCCAGCAATGAGGAGGAGGAGGGCTCGGTCACACCCTCTTATTCGAGACAGGCTACAATGACTTCATCCACACATCCTCACTATTCGCAATCCACATCCGGACCACAATCCTGATATGGATTGCCATGGATGCAGCCACACATTCCACTCTCTCCATATTGGTCATATTGGGACCCTTGGGCCATGTACAGGCCACAATTTGGGAAACCTCCCATGGAGGAAAGTCGGAGACCTACACCTCTCCCTTCTCCATTGGTGTCTCACCCACCAGAGACTGAACCTCCCCGGGTACCAAGTAAGGAGGAAGATCAGGAGGAGGAAGCCCTACCAACACTACATTTCTCCTCTTCTTCCCTGATGAGGCTATCATGCCTCCATCTTTTATGGCTGCTGACGACTTCAGGCACTTTCAAGAATTATTCCACAGGATTGCAGACTCTCTCTAGAGGAATCTGGAGGAAGTGAAAGGTCAGCAGCATTAATTGCTTGATATCCTACACACATCTTCATCCTCCACAATTGCCCTACCTATCAGTGAAGCTCTTCTCAATCCTGCAAAAGTGCTCTGGCAGACTCCAGTGTCCATCCCTCCAACCTGCAAAAGCACTGACAAAAAATATTATGTTCCTGTGAACAATGTGGAATTTCTGTCCTCACATTCCACCCCAAAGTCTCTAGTAGGGTGCAAGAGAAAGGACGACAATATCAATCTCGTTCTACCCATCAGGACAGAGACTGGAAATGCTTAGATTTATTCGAACATAAGGCTTATTCATCAGCCAGGCTCCAGTTTCAAACATCTAATTACGAGGCTCTTTTATGGCCAAGTACAACTACCTCAACTACTCCAAATTTGAGGAACTGTGCCATGACCTTCCTGAGGACAAGAAAGAACAATCCCAGGTTCTTATGTCTGAGGGACACCTCTTGGCCTGTACAGCCCTACAAGCCTCGTTAGACTCTGCGGATACTGCCACCCGCTCCATAGCAACTGCTGTGGTCAGGAGACATGCATCATGGCTGCAACTCTCGGGCTTTTGGAAGGAGGTACAAACCACAGTTGAAGACATACCCTTTTAGAGTTGCAAACAATTTGCGGGGCATACAGACAATTCCCTACACTCCCTTAAAGACTGCTGACTACTCTCCGCTCCCTTGGTATTTACACTGCGCCGAAAAGATGCCCGGGGAAGTATCATCTTCCCCCGCGATCTCAACCACCACAGAACACTCGTCACTATGACACTCAGCACCAATGAGAAAAGCCCCTACCAAATGTAGACAGGCCACTTCTCAAGGGGTTGCCTCTCACACAGCTCCAGCCAAGCAACAATTTTGAAGGTGTGGTCAAGGCCCTGAGAAGCATCCCCCTTTTCCAGTCATACCAACCATCTTCAACATCCCACCAATTTGGCGACTGATTAGTTCTGTTCTTTCTATCATGGAGACTGATCGCCTCAGACAAGTGGGTTATAGAGATCGTCAGAGAAGGATACTCCATCCCTTTCCTATCTATCCCACCCTACCACCCTTCCTCCCCATCCCTCTTCAGGGACCCCTCTCACTAACCCATTCTACGAGAAGAAATAATCATCTTCTGCACCTAGGAGCCATAGAAACGGTCCCTTCCCAACACAGAGGAAATGGTTTCTACTGCCATTATTTTCTGATCCAGAAGAAATTCGGTGGATGGCGGCCGATCCTGGACCTTTGAAACCTAAACAAGTTTGTCAAACTGCAATGCTTCAAGATGGTTTCCCTCTCTGCCATTATCCCAGCACTGGAACGGGGGTATGGAAAGATGATGACTCCTTGTTTCCTTAGGTAGGCAGCAAGTACTGAAAGAACTTTGGAGAATACACCAGGGGCCATTGACAGTCTGAAAGGCAGTATCTTGTACTGAGAGTGGTCAACGCCCATGGTGAATTGGAGAAACCATCTGTGGGTAGGGTGTACTGTGATATGGAAATATGTGTCTTAGAGGTCGAGGGCCGAGAGCCATTCCCCCTGTTCCAGTTCCTTCAGCTCATCTTCAACCGCTGGGACACAATCTCTGGGAGATCCATTTCTCATCACATGGGATGCATCATTACTCTATGCCCTCCCTCCCTTCCCCCTTCTATTTCAAGTACTCCACAAGATACAGGGGGACCGAGCTCATGTCATCCTTATAGCTCCAACGTGAGCATGACAGATCTGGTATACTTACCTCCTTCACATGATGGTATGCTGACCAATCTCTCTCCATCCAACTCTGTGGTTCCTTTCAGAGGGTATAGGCACCCCCTCAAAGCCTGGCTCCTCTGTGGTTCCAGGATTCAGAAATAACCTGTTCAAGCACAGTTAAACAGATATTTTGAATAGCAGGTGCAACAGGACTAAACATAAGAACATAAGAACATAAGAAAAGCCGTACCGGGTCAGACTAAAGGTCCATCTAGCCCAGTATCTGTCTACCGACAGTGGCCAATGCCAGGTGCCCCAGAGGGAGTGAACCCAACAGGCAATGATCAAGTGATCTCTCTCCTGCCATCCATCTCCATCCTCTGACGAACAGAGGCTAGGGACACCATTCTTACCCATCCTGGCTAATAGCCATTTATGGACTTTGCCACCATGAATTTATCCAGTCCCCTTTTAAACATTTTTATAGTCCTAGCCTTCACAACCTCCTCAGGTAAGGAGTTCCACAAGTTGACTGTGCACACTTACCTTCACAAATGGACTAGATTCCAATGCTGGTCGACACAATACGCATTCCACTACCACTTATCCTGGACTATATATTACACCTTAAATAATCAGGATTATCCACCAGCTCCATTTGGGTGCATTTGGCAGTCATCACCACTTTCTACTGCCACGTAGACGGCCATTCCATCTTCACACACCCACTCACCAAACGTTTTCTGAAGGGTCTCCAAAATCTTTATCCTCACTTACGAGACCCAAACCCAACTGGGACCCTGGCCTGGTCCTACATTCTCTGACTAGACCTCCCTTCGAACCAATGGCAACGTGCTCTTACGTTCACTTATCAATGAAAGCAGCTTTTCTTGTCGCTCTCGCCTCTGTCCGAGAGGTCGGCGAAATTGCTGCCCTTGTGGCATATTCCCTGTGCACATTTTATCATAAAGGCAAAGTTATGCTATGCCCACATCTGAGACTTTTACCCAAGATTCAATCGTCTTTCCATCTCAATCACCTATTCACCTTTCTTGCTTCTTCCTGAAGCCTCACAGCAACCAACGGGAGGCAGCACTGCACACCCTAGACATCAGATGAGCATTAGCTTTCTACCTGGACAGGACTAAATCTTTCTGAAAATCACCACATTTATTCCTTTCAATGACCGAAAGGTCCAAGGGTGCAGCCATCTCTAAGCAATGCCTTTCCAAGTGGATCTCGCAGTGTAGACATCTGTCCTACCAACTACACAATCGACAGCCTCCCACCCACTCAATTTCCACCTCCATTGCCATTCTCAATCATTTCCCCATTGCTGACATTTGCAAGGTGGCCACATGGGCATCAACAGACACTTTTGTCTGTCGCTACGCCATTACTTAGGACAGCGTGTCCTAGGAGAGTGTCATATCGTCTGCAGTAAATGCCGCTCCGAAGCCCCAGTCTTCCAATCAGGGGCACTGCTTTATAGTCACCTACAGTGGAGCACCCACAGGGACGTTATTCCAAGAAGAAGAGAGGATTATTCACCCTGTGCAGTAACTGAGGTTCTACGAGATGTGTGTCCTAGTGGCTGCTCGACTAGCTGCCCTCCTCCCCTCTGCTGCAGAGCCGACACATGGGCTCGGCAGCAGAGAAGGAACTAGGAGGTGGCTGGACCACACACCGCTATAGATATATGTCCCACTCACCGCTGGAGAGGGGGGAGGTACGCATGTGTGGTCCGACGGGCACTGATGATGATCTCCAATCCCAGGCACAGGGGGCGTTGCCGCACCTACAGTGGAGCACCCATAGGGACACGCATCTCGAAGAACTTCAGTTACTGCACAGGGTGAGCAAATCTCTTCTTCTCCCACTTAGCAAACCTTGCTTTCCCCAAGGAAGACTAGGTATGTACCAAGTTTGAGCTTTAACAGCAAAATCACTTTAAAGTTACCTGATCACAAAAGTCTTCTGAGCAATTGTCTTGAAACACAGAAACTGCCTTTTTAATCGCCCTCAGAGAGTTCAAAGATAGCCTAGTGGAAGTGTACCAAACTTACATATTTAAGTTTTGACCCATTTGAAAACAGGACCTTAGAAAAAAGCAGCACCTTAACCCCACAGAAGGCAATTCAGTCATCACTTACAAGGATGGAATTCCTATTGATGTCTTTCTTGATCTAGAAGTTAGGGCAATATTGGTCCATATGACAGTCGACTTTGCACTGATATAGTTAGAGATCTGAGGGAGTCAATGGGAGTTTTTCTATTGCTTCGATGGACCTAGGAACAAGCCCCAGCAGACCAGATCAGAGACATTTATATTCACCATCGCCAAATTAGCTCTGAAATTTCCTCTGTGCTTCCTTAGCAAATGGATCATGCCTGACACTAAATTGTCTGGTACAGACTGTCTAAGTGTAAGCATTTGCAGGGTGGGCGTCGTGGTTTATAATCAGCTTAGAAGATACAAGGTGCTGTGTACATGTTATTTTTAGACAGAAGTTAACGTCAGGGCTGTGGTGGTGGAAATTTAATAGGGGACAGATTGATGGAGATCAGTCCATCAGGCCCTTGGTTCCATGGGTTCAATGTATTGTAATAGAGAACGAAAATAATTTTCTATAGGCCTCCAATTCTCAAAACTGTCTCCCTCTATATGGTGCTATACAGGGAGATCGGTGTTATCTCATTGGACAGACACACCTGTTTCTGTGCCTTTCTAAATGAATGAATGTGTGAGCAGTTTTACCTTGTACTGCTCCTTATCTGAAGAATGACCCTGAAAGGTCTCCATTATGGTAACTCATGAGTATGTAAAGAAAACACCTCAGGAAGAAACCGGGGGGGGGGGTCTCAAGGTGGCAAATTCATCCGATATCCTGAGAAGTGGAACGGCCCAGTTATTAAGGCCTTCTGTCATTCTGGGTGTGGTAACTGCAGGATGAGGTGGGGATGAGGTGGAAAGCTCTCCCGCAGGACAGCGAGTTGATGTTGTAGGATTCCCAAGATTTGAAAGAAGGCTCTGAGAGTTCTCTTAATGGTGCACTTAATCCCCACATGAGGAAATAACAGCCTTAGGGATGGTCCAAGGGTCTTTTTTAATAACTGTGAAAAAAAGTTAATTGCAGTTTCTTGGCTTCTTGCTCCACTGCTCTCTGTGTAAGAATGAAAGGTCGAGGATATGGCAGAGACAAGGTGGGTGAGATAATATCTTTTATTGGACCAACTTCTGTTGGTGAGAGAGAGACNTGAGGATATGGCAGAGACAAGGTGGGTGAGATCATATCTTTTATTGGACCAACTTCTGTTGGTGAGAGAGAGACAAACTTTTGAGCTCACCAAGAGCTCTTCTTCAGGTCTGGAGACTGTACTCAGTGTGTCACAGCTAAACACAAGGTGGAACAGATTGTTTAACATAAAGTAGTTAACCTTGAATAGTCCCTTGAAATATGTATTATGTGGCCTGTTAACACCTCTCCATAGGGGAAAAGAGCTGTGTGTGTGTGTGTGTGGAAATGGGTTAGTGGGTGACAGATTGTTGTAATAAGCCATAATTCCAGTGTCTCTGTTCAGTCCATGATTTTTAGTGTCTTGAAAAGTTATGAATTTAAGCTCCCAGGCTCGTCTTTTGAAAGTACTGTGCGGGTTTCCTCTGAGGGTGAGAACTGATAGGTCAGACATGGAGAGATCGCTATGTGAAAAGTGTTCACAAAGTGTTCACCCACAGGTTACAGGATGTTTTTTGTCTTTTACCATTTTCCTGTGTGAGTTCATTCAAGAGTATAGAGATTGTCTGGTTTCACCCACACAGTTGTTGTTCGCGGTGCACGGGATGAGGTACACCACATTGTGATAGGCAAGTGTAAGATCCATGGATCTTGAAATTCCATGGATCATGACTGGAGAGGTGTTAATGGGCCACTTCACCTTGAATGATCCCTTGAAATGAGTTAACTACTGATGCAAAACAATCTGTTCTACCTGGTACTGAGCTGTGATATGCTGTTTATGTCTACACTGCAAGATAAGCCTGTGCTTGGATCCAGGCTGAAGCCTAACCCCCGTTGCATCTACACTGCAATTGCGTTAATCCAGGGCTCAGACTCAGAGTTCCAGGACCCTGCAGGGCTGGAGGGTCCGAGCTCAAGTTAGACCGGGACCCAGGGTCCGAGCCCTAGTGCTTTGCAGTGTAGACACAGCCCTGCTTGAATCAGGTCCGGGAGTCAGCCGGAAGTATCCCACAATTCCATGAGACAATTTCCTTAGTCCTCTCTATCCCAACAATCTGCAATCCACTCTATTGAGAATGGAAGCCACTCCCCTTTGCAAAGAGCAGCAGCTCAGGGCAGCATGAACCCATTCTCTTCTGATCACCGATCTGTAAACACGTTATCAGAGAGCCTCCTGAGTTTGCAATGGAGAGCGAACCCATCAAGCTTTTTGCAAAGTGAGCTGCTTCAAACTTCCTGTAACACTGAGGGTGGGCAGTAAAGTTTTCCCACAGTGCACCACAGTCCTATGGCTAGTGGCACTAGAGTCCCACTAACTTGGGCTCACATTACAGTGTAGACATACCCTCTGAGTACCTTTCCCAGACCTGAAGATGAGCTCTGTGTAAGCTCAAAATCTTGTCTCTCTCCAACAAAAGTTGGGCCAATAAAAGATATTACCTCCCTCGCCTTGTCTCTTTAATATCCTGGGACCAACGCGGCTACAATGACACTGCATGCAACAGTAGATTGAGGATATGGCAATTGAACCACTATCAGTTCTCTAGCGGCATACTCTGCAATGGAAGAGCTCTGACGAAATGTCTCAGGCCCTGAGTTGCAAACAGTTTGCCATATGTGCAGTCTCACAGAAGCCAGTGGGACTATCTGAGTGCATTGCGTCTGAGTTAAGCACATGCATAGTTGTTTGCAAGATCAGGGTCCACCACTGTACACCGTGGACAAGCCCACAAGCTAGCGGCTAACGGGAGTTTTGCGAGGCAGTTTACAGGGGGAGTGGGAGAGTGGGGGGCAAGATACACATCACATTCCTTAAACTTATTTAAACTTAAGCTTAAAAAAAAAATCCTGATAAAAACAAAACCTCCACAAAGAACTAACTTAAGGAGTAAAAAGAGAATGCAGGCAGAAGTCCAGCAACAGAGTGGGGGCTATCCAGTTTATTGCACTCAATGCAGCATGTATGATTACCTGCCCTATGGGCATGTGACGTATGTGAGCATTCGATGCAAGGAGCTTCTGACCCTCAGAGACCAGGTACGGGCTTTGGAGACCAGGTGGCTGAGCTGGAGGAGCTAAGGGAGACAGAGAGGTATGTAGATGAGACTTTCTGGGACATAGTAGAATGGTCCCACCCCCTGTCTGACAGCCTCTGTGCTGTTGAGGAGGATGAAAGTCTTAGGTAAGGAGAACATCCAACTGGAGCAGAGGAAAACGATCCCATAGTTGGGACCCTCCTTCCAGATGTTGTGGTATCCTCTCGCACTGAGGATACCTCTCCGGGGGAGGGAACTCCAGCTATTGGGAAGAGACAGGTATTAGTAATGGGCAATTCGATCATTAGAAACATAGATAGCTGGGTTTGCGATGAGCGGGAGAACCGCATGGTGACTTGCCTGTCTGCTGTGAAGGTTGCGGATCTCTCGAGACATCTAAATAGACTTATGTGTAGTGCTGGGGAGAAGCCGGTGGTCATGGTACACGTAGGTACCAATGACATAGGGAGGGATAGGAGAGAGGTCCTGGAGGTCAAATTTAGGCTCCTAGGTAAGAGAGTGAAGTTCAGGAGCTCCATGGTAGCATTCTCTGAAATGCTTCCAGTTCCACACGCAGGGCCAGTTAGACAGGCAGAACTGCAGGGTCTCAATGGGTGGATGAGATGATAGTGTAGGGAGGAGGGGTTTAGATTTATTAGGAACTGGGGAAACTTTTGGGAAAGGAGGAGCCTATACAGGAAGAATGGGCTCCACCTAAACCAAAATGGAACCAGATTGCTGGCACTTAGTTTAAAAACTGCTCTACAACCTTTTTAATGTTAAGGGCTGGGGGAAAGCCGACAGGTGCGGAGGAGCATGTGGTTCGAACAGAGACATCCCTTAGGGGAGGATCTCTTAATGGAGATTCTCTATGTCCTACTAGGGAGAAGAGGAGGGAAGATGATAAAATACGGGTACGATCTGATGAGAAACAGTCAAATGGGAAAAAAAGTCTCATTCAATTACCTCATGTAATGGGAGACATCTAAAAAGTGACAAGTTTTTTAAGTGCTTATATACCAATGCTAGAAGTCTAAATAATAAGATGGGTGAACTAGAGTGCCTCGTATTAAATGAGGATATTGATATAATAGACATCACAGAAACTTGGTGGAATGAGGATAATCAATGGGACACAGTAATATCAGGGTACAAAATATATCAGAAGGACAGAACAGGTCGTGCTGGTGCGGGAGTGGCACTAATGTGAAAGAAAGCGTAGAATCAAATGAAGTAAAAATCTTAAATGAACCAAACTGTACCATAGAATCTCTATGGATAGTAATTCCATGCTCGAATAATAACATAGCAGTAGGGATATATTTCCGACACCTGACCAGGATGGTGCTAGTGACTGTGAAATGCTCAGGGAATTAGACCAGCTATTAAAATAAAAAACTCAGTAATAATGGGGGATTTCAACTATCCGCATATTGACTGGGTACATGTCACCTCAGGACGGGATGCAGAGATGAAGTTTCTTGACACCTTAAATGACTGCTTCTTGGAGCAGCTAGTCCTTGAACCCACAAGAGGAGAGGCAATTCTTGGTTTAGTCCTAAGTGGAGCACAGGATCAGGTCCAAGAGGTGAATGTAGCTGGACCGCTTGGTAATAGTGACCATAATATAATTAAATTTAACATCCGTGTAGCAGGGAAAACACCCCAGCAGCCATTTAATTTCATTTAATTTCAGAAAGGGGAACTACACAAAAATGAGGAGGTTAATTAAAAAGAAATTAAAAGGTACAGCACCAAAAGTAAAATCCATACAAGCTGCATGGAAACTTTTTAAAGACACCATAATAGAGGCTCAACTTAAATGTATACCCCAAATTAAAAAAACATAGTAAGAGAACCAAAAAAGAGCCACCGTGGCTAAACAACAAAGTAAAAGAAGCAGTGAGAGGCAAAAAGGTATCCTTTAAAACGTGGAAGTTTAAATCCTAGTGAGGAAAATAGAAAGGAGCATAAACTCTGGCAAATGAAGTGTAAAAATATAGTTAGGAAGGCCAAAAAAGAATTTGAAGAACAGTTAGGCCAAGACTCAAAAGAAAAATTGCTATTAATTTTAAGTACATCAGAAGCAGGAAGCCTGCTAAACAACCAGTGGGGCTACGGGACGATTGAGATGCTAAAGGAGCTCTCAATGATAACAAGGCCACAGCGGAGAAACTAAATGGATTCTTTGCATCGGTCTTCACGGTTGAGGATGTGAGGGAGATTCCCAAACCTGAGCCATTCTTTTTAGGTGACAAATCTGAGAAACTGTCCCAGTTTGAGGTGTCATTAGAGGAGGGTTTGGAACAAATTGATAAATTTAATAGTAATAAGTCACCAGGACCAGATGGGATTCACCCAAGAGTTCTGAAGGAACTCAAATGTGAAATTGCAGAACTACTAACTGTGGTTTGTAACCTATCATTTAAATCGGCTTCTGTACCAAATGACTGGAGGATAGCTAATGTGACGCCAATTTTTAAAAAGGGCTCCAGAGGTGATCCTGGCAATTACAGGCCGGTCAGCCTGACTTAAGTACCAGGCAAATTGGTTGAAACTATAGTAAAGAACAAAATTTTCAGACACATGAACATGATTTGTTGGGGAATAGGCAACGTTTTTGTAAAGGGAAATCATGCCTCACCAATCTACTAGAATTCTTTGAGGGGGTCAAAAGGCATGTGGACAAGGGGGATCCAGTGGATATAGTGTATTTAGATTTTCAGAAAGCCTTCAAGAAGGTCCCTCACCAAAGGCTATTAAGCAAAGTAAACAGTCATGGGGTAAGAGGGAAGGTCCTCTCATGGATTGGTAACTGATTAAAAGATAGGAAACAACGGTCAGTTTTCAGACTGGAGAGAGATAAATAGTGGTATCCCCCAAGGATCTATACTGGGCCCAGTCCTATTGAACATATTCATAAATGATCTGGAAAAAGGGGGAAACAGTGAGGTGGCAAAATTTGCAGATGATACAAAGCTACTCAAGATAGTTAAGTCCCAGGCAGACTGCGAAGAGCTACAAAAGGATCTAAGAACTGGGTGACTGGGCAATGGCAGATGAAATTCAATGTTGATAAATGCAAAGTAATGCACATTGGAAAACATAATCCCAACTATACATATAAAATGATGGGGTCTAAATTAGCTGTTACTACTCAAGAGAGAGATCTTGGAGTCAGTGTGGATAGTTCTCTGAAAACATTCACTCAATGTGCAGCGGCAGTCAAAAAAGCGAACATAATGTTGGGAATCATTAAGAAAGGGATAGATAATAAGACAGAAAATATCATATTGCCTCTATGTAAATCCCTGGTACGCCTACATCTTGAATACAATGTGCAGATGTGGTTACCCCATCTCAAAAAAGATATATTGGAAAAGGTTAAGAAAAGGGCAACAAAAATGATTAGGGGTATGGAGCATCTGCCCTATGAGGAGAGATTAATAAGACTGGGACTTTTCAGCTTGGAAAAAAGATGACTAAGGGGGGATATGATAGAGGTCTATAAAATCATGCCTGGTGTGGAGAAAGTAAATAAGGAAGTGTTATTTACTGCTTTTCATAACACAAGATCTAAGGGTCACCAAATGAAATTAATAGGCAGCAGGTTTAAAACAAACAAAAGGAAGTATTTTTTCACACAACGCACAGTCAGCCTGTGGAACTCTTTGCCAGAGGATGTTGTGAAGGCCAAGACTATAACAGGGTTCAAAAAAGAACTACATAATTTCATGGAAGATAGGTCCATCAATGGTTATTAGCTAGGACGGGCAGGGATGGTGTCCCTAGCCTCTGTTTGCCAGAAGCTGGGAATGGGCAACAGGGGATGGATCACTGGATGATTACCTGTTCTATTCATTCCCTCTGGGACACCTGGCATTGCCCACTGTTGGAAGACAGGATACTGGGCTAGATGGAACTTTGGTCAGACCCGGTATGGCCGTTCTTATGTCCATGTTTTCTCATAAAACAGCTAACCCTTCCCCACTTGCTGGATTAGAAGGAGAATCTTAACAAGTCACTGGCCATTTCGACAAGTCCAGACAGTTTCACAATAGGAGTTCAAAGTAGCTCCAAGAGCAGCATCTGCCCTCCACTCCCAGTGACAATTTTCATCATTTTGCAATCCCATTTTCAAAAAAGTTTTTTCTCTCCTCTGTGGCTGAGAGAGACCTACCTACACACAGAAACTGCACAAGGGGAATAGTGAACCTGACAAAATACTGTCACATGTGAACACAGTAAAGAGCAATAACGTTATCTCTAGTCCCAGTTATGGTCATGCTGGAAATTACCTGAAACAACAATAAGTAAACCAGTTTCAGTCAAATGTGGGTGGAGCTATAGCTGATGTAAGTCAGCAGAGCTGTGTTTACTTCATTGAAGCTACACTGATTTACACCCGCTGAGGATCTGACCCTCCGTTTTTCCTGGTAGTGTAACCTTGTTGTGGTAGGTGCTGTATTTGGCACCAGTTCTGCTAACACTGATGAACGTGCTTATCATTATGCACTAAAGTAATTCCACTGACTTCAGTAGGCTACGCCAGCTGGGGATCTGGCTCACAGTTTGTACGTATTTGCTAGAGCTGTATTTGTAACCCACACACCTTCTGGGGGTGCTGTTCTGTCCCATCTAGTGGCACCAAGACCACTTAGAGAGAGCGATAAAATGAGTCTGCTCTACAGCCTCAGCTAACAGCGAGTTGGCTTTTAGTTTATGCTATGCTTTAAGCTCCAGAGGTCCCAGGTTCGATCCCGCCCGCTGACGACCAGGGTCTGTTGGTGTTACATATTCATTTACCAAGATAGCCAATGATGGCCAGTGGGGTTTGTAGACCTTGCTTATTTCCTTTTTTTGTTATTACCTTGTAACTTAAAACCCCAGCTTTAAATAACTTGAACCTCTGGTGTATTTCAAAAGATGAGGGAAATGTGTAGAGTTTGCATGTGTACCCTCCCCAAAAGTCTACAGTATCAGAGCTACTCTATGCT
Organism: Platysternon megacephalum; assembly: GCA_003942145.1. NCBI lineage: Eukaryota > Metazoa > Chordata > Testudines > Platysternidae > Platysternon > Platysternon megacephalum. Next base: position 453,063 of record QXTE01000346.1, read on the forward strand.
CTAGGGGATTTAAAGATACTTGTCCAAAGAAATGTGGGCCTTTCTTGAATTAAGGCTTTCCACTAAGCCAAGATTCAGAGCTTTCTAGTGGTTCCTCTGGTGAATTGATCCCTAGATTACAAAATAGGATTTTGTGATCTAATGTAGCGCCATGTCTCTTGCAGTGGCCAGAGTCCGTTGCTTCCAAAGAAGGTGAAAATGTCCATAATGCACCCAATTAACTGTCTACCATGGGGGAGACATTTTTTCCTGAATAGGCGTCAAAAATGAGATGGAATTATCCATGGTATTATCTGAGCATCCATACCTAGGAGTGCTATAAAGGGTCTTGAAGTCATTTCACTCTTTTTAAAACTCAGCAGTAGTATTTGATTCTCTTTCCTGTGATTCCCTCAGGTTGACCCTCTGCTGCATAAATAATCATTACCCTGTGCAGGCTTGACATTATTTCTCTTGAATTTCATCTAATGTTCTCCTTGGGGGGGCAGGCCAAACAAGAAAGAGTAGTCGGTGTTTACTACACCTTTCATTCAGAAATCTGAATATCAGTCAAATCTGAGCCAAGTCAGTCTGATTTGTGCCACTGTAACATACAATAGGACAGTGTGAGCTTTGTCTCTCTTTAGTGGCCGGTTCATATAAGAGGTTAATGAGTCTTCTACAGCTGCCAGCAGGGGAATTTGGTTCATTAGCTGAAGGGGTAGAGGCTGTGCTTTTAACTCAGTAGCCTCCAATCTCACCCATCTGGGGTTGTTTATTCAGCTTCATATCACAGTGTGTAAACTCTGCCAAGCCCCAAACTGTTCTTTAGCCCTTCTCTCAAGATCTACAAATGGCACCTTAAGTCCCTGCCATAAGTAGACTATCTAATATTCTCTTCCTCTGATGGCCATTTCTATGGTCATTAGAACAAAATGCAACCTGACCTAGCCAACATGATGTGACATAAGCAAAGGCACCAGGATTGGGCCTGTTTTCCTTCCTGCAGTGTAAGGAGGAAGAAAGATTTTTAACCTATCTGTCGTTTCATTGGGTTAATCAATTGGGAAGAACAAGGCATCCGTGGATCTCCTGAGTCTGCGACATATTTCTGGACAGCCCAAAACAGCTCTGAGAAAACTAAAAAGGGAGGGCTTTAATTGGGCTTATGTTGGCCCTGGTAAAATCTCTTTTGCCTGCACTATGATGAAGCAAATAAAACAGCAGACAGAAATAGACAAGGCTTCCAGGAACTAATATCTTCAGTGCTATCGTGTGTTCTCTCTCCCCTCTCCTGATGATGATCGCTGCTTTCATATTCTAGTGGGGTTTTATTTTGGCATGGAATGTGTGGGTTTTGGCAGGAAAAAGAGACAGTACATCAATGAAGAGGGGAAACCATTTCTTAAATGCTAAAAGCTATCAGTTGAGGGTTTCCAAAAGGCAATGGAGTGGAGACCTCTTGGATGCTAAAGGGATAGGAATTGGCTCGCGTCCTGAATGGCTTCCATTATTTCTTGAAGAAGCAACTGTTTTTTGTATTTGTATAGACCATTGTGCTGGAGGCAGGATTATTTTAGCCAGCTATTGTACATAATATCAAGAAACACTGATATGAATACACCTCATTAGAGAAGAGGCAAGCACACTGAGGCTAGAAATTTACAAGGGATTGTCTGAACCCTATACTGATGGCAAGGCGCTTTGATGGGATTAATAGCCTAAATGAGTTAGTATAATGGTTGCAGCTGTCTGTTGATCCTGGCCCGTATCTTTCCCCCAAGCCCTGCATCATGGCATATCGGCAAAACTGTACGGGAGCCTCCTGGATAGCAGAGATGACAAAGGGTGACGTGCTCCTCCTCCACATACCACCTTCAGTCCTTTCTGCAAAATAGCCACATGCCAATGAGCTACGCAAAAAAGGGTGGCAGGGTAGGGAGGGAGAGGGAAGGGACACTGCACTAAGCAGCAGTGTTCCCCAACAAAACTGCATAGGCTGCTTAACAAAAATGTGGACAGTGGCAGCTCTGAGACACACTGTCCTTTTTCGGATGGGTCCCAGCACATGGCCGGAACTCGGCAGCCACTAGCAACACAGTTAGCAGCTCTACTGGGCTCCCATGGCTAGTAGGGGTTATGGGGAGGAAAATGGAAGCTCCATCTGCCTATCTGGCTAGGATCCACACTGATGGTGTGGGGCTGGACCTCAGCTGTCTGTCTGGTTCTGTAGCCCAGTCCCTTGGACACATTGTATCCTTGCTGGGTCCTGTATCAGCAGCAGAGTTTCATGCCTAGTTTGTTCCTCTCCCTGCATATTTTGTGCAGGAGAGGAATATCTGGCCACGTCTGAACCGGCAAAATTAGCATCTGCCTGTTAGTGACTGCCAGCAGCGATGCAGCAACATTGGTTCAAATGGCTTGTAGACATGGCCACTGTGTCACGAAACCTGCTCCGCCTGTCAATGTGATAAAAACAGCTGCTGAGGCTAGTGCTTAATGCTGCCACTGTGAGCAGCACAGCAGCTGACATCAGCCTCGGTAATATGGGCATCACGGGGCCTGTCTTTACTGTCCAGCAGATGAAGCTCACTGAGGAATATTGCCTCCAACAAAGGGAACATGTGGAGGCCAGATGTGTGATGGAGAGAGAAACACGTTTAGGAGCAGTCAACTCCTACTTCACGCCACTGGCTCCAGGAAGAGGTCTATCTCTCCGCTCCAAAGGAGGTGGGTTCGGCTGGAAGTGGATCTGTGAGAAAAAGCAGATAAATTGCAGTTCAGGGAATAAGGGATAATATGGAGGAGACGACTGGCCTCCCTAAACTATTACACCTTTCGGTTCACTTCCTGTATTGATTCCTGTGTCAGGTCACAGGAGCTAGAGGTAAATAGATCCCCGTGTGGATACAAAATTTGTATCCGCATCCGATCTGCAAAAATGGTCTGCAGATATAAAGTGAACATCTATGTATTTGCAGGGCTCTATAGGTAAATATAAGACCAAGAACCCAGGATGATGTTGTGACGGGTTGGTTCACAGAAACCCACTTGGGAGCTGCCAGCTGATGTGCAAAGGCCACCTCTGTTTCTATTCTCCCCTGCCAGCTACTGGTAGTTCCAGCACTCAATCTTGCTGATAGCCAGACACACCTATCTGCTCCAGACACAGACCAGAGTCTGAACCACCTATCCCAAAGCTGCAGGGTTAACCTGAGAACAGCTCACAGAAGCCTGCTTGCCCTTAGCACTCAGATGCCCAATTCCCAATGGGGTCTAAACCCAGATAAATCCGTTTTACCCTGTATAAGCTTTATACAGAGTAAACTCATAAATTGTTCGCCCTCTATAACACTGATAGAGAGATATGCACAGCTGTTTGCTCCCCCAGGTATTAATACATACTCTGAGTTAATTAATAAGTAGAAAGTGATTTTATTAAATACAGATAGTAGGATTTAAGTGATTTCAAGTAGTAACAGACAGAACAAAAGNCTGTGAGCAGCACAGCAGCTGACATCAGCCTCGGTAATATGGGCATCACGGGGCCTGTCTTTACTGTCCAGCAGATGAAGCTCACTGAGGAATATTGCCTCCAACAAAGGGAACATGTGGAGGCCAGATGTGTGATGGAGAGAGAAACACGTTTAGGAGCAGTCAACTCCTACTTCACGCCACTGGCTCCAGGAAGAGGTCTATCTCTCCGCTCCAAAGGAGGTGGGTTCGGCTGGAAGTGGATCTGTGAGAAAAAGCAGATAAATTGCAGTTCAGTGAATAAGGGATAATACGGAGGAGACGACTGGCCTCCCTAAACTATTACACCTTTCGGTTCTCTTCCTGTATCGATTCCTGTGTCAGGTCACAGGAGCTAGAGGTAAATAGATCCCCATGTGGATACAAAATTTGTATCCGCATCCAATCTGCAAAAATGGTCTGCAGATATAAAGTGAATATCTATGTATTTGCAGGGCTCTATAGGTAAATATAAGACCAAGAACCCAGGATGATGTAATCTGTCATCAGGTTTTCCAGAGCCTCGTGAATACTAGCAAATAAATAAGCCAGGACTGTCCCTAAATGAAAAACAGAAGTGTTGGCTCTGTGTAGCCAAATCGGAGTATTAGAAGGAGGACTTTTTCTATCATTGGCTAGCTAGCCTGGGCTTCCTAGAACATCTGCCCAATTCACTACAGTTGGCCCAGGCATTCTTCCCTGACAGTCGCTCCCCTTAGGCCATGTGGCAGAGGTGTTTCCCTGACAGAGAGATATTACACCCTTCGTGACCTGTGAAAGAGGTCTAAACACCCCCATCGCAATCCCTCACTGTCCCCATAAAGATTAATAGAATGTTGATGGGCTTTTCATGGGGATAAGGTAACAAGCTGAAAACATCCTAGAGCAAGATGTGCCTTTCTAGAGAGGTAGGAAGGGTTTAGGTTTTTCTATCTTTAAGAGTATCATGGAGCATTTATCATGAAACAGGCATGTTACTGGAAAAAATGGAAGAGACCAATGCATTATCTAGTACAGCTTAGACTGCTTGTGCATGGTGTAGCAAGCGTTAGCTACGGGGACAGACACCCCAGGTTCAGAGAGGTGGGTTTCCCTGCACTTTCTCAACTAGTAGGACCTCTCTCTAGGAAGATTCTAAGAGGCACAACTCACAAAGGCATGTAGAAAGGTCTAAGCACTTATTCTGAAACACTGTTCCCTTCATTGTAGAGTTGTGATGTTTTACTGTAGCATAAGTGATGTTTTACTGTAGCATAGAAGTACAGTCCAAGTCTTGTTGTAACTTGAAGTCTTTAAATCATGATTTGAGGACTTCAGTAACTCAGCCAGAGGTTAGGGGTCTATTACAGCAGTGGGTGGGTGAGGTTCTGTGGCCTCAGATGTGCAGGAGATCAGACTAGATCAGGGGTAGGCAACCTATGGCACGCGTGCCGAAGGCGGCCCGCGAGCTGATTTTCAGTGGCACTCACACTGCCCAGGTCCTGGCCTCCGGTTTGGGGGGCTCTGCATTTTAATTTAATTTTAAATGAAGCTTCTTAAACATTTTAAAAACCTTATTTACTTTACACACAACAATAGTTTAGTTATATATTATAGACTTATAGAAAGAGACCTTCTAAAAACATTAAAATGTATTACTGGCACGCAAAACCTTAAATTAGAGAGAATAAATGAAGACTCAGCACACCACTTCTGAAAGGTTGTCAACCCCTGGACTAGATGATCACAATGGTCCCTTCTGGCCTTAAAGTCTATGAATCTTAATAAATAATAAATAATAATATTATATTATTATTATTATTATTATTATACCACTTCTGAAAGGTTGCCAACCCCTGGACTAGATGATCACAATGGTCTCTTCTGGCCTTAAAGTCTATGAATCTTATTAATACCCTGAGTCTTCAACATCGAGCCACGTTAGCAAAAATAAATATTCAGGTGGCGGAGACTTGCAAAGTAAGATAGGAAGCTGATATGGTCCCTCAGCAAACCATTGCAGCTAATCTACCCTTGCAGCACAAGTATTATCAGTAATACTTACTTAAAGTGAGAAGACATCAAGAAGACACTAACCACATTGGGGCCACCACTAGCAGCTACTGGAGAGTAGAAACATCAGGACTCAGAATTCCTCCTCCCTCGCAGGCAGACTTCAGGAAAAGGAGAGAAATCTCTCTGGAGTAGAGGCTCTAGCCTGCTCTGTTGAAGCTGATGGGGTTTGTCATTGATGTAAGTAGGTGGCCTTGATCCTGCCCCCAAGTCACATACTGATATTGAAACATCTCACTTTTAGACACTTCAGAAAGAATAGCCAGGCCGTCATCAGTGGTAGGGTCTAAGGAATGTCTCCATTAGTTGAGTGGACATTTTTTCGCTGATTTCCATTTGGCTGGGATACTATCACTACCCGAAAGAAGAGCAAATTTGCAATTCCAAACTATAGATCTAAGTGATTGCTGGGGGAAAAAACTATCTCAAATGGCAAAAAGACTGCCTATGTCACTGATCTCAACATCCATGTGAAAAAACTATCCCTCACCTTGAGAGAGCACCTTGCCCAGTTACCCCAGTTAGAATAATGGGATGTCCGGAGTAAGAGGGCTTGTGAGTAGCTCCTAACCAAAAAGTCATGTAGCAAAATGTCAGCTGTAGAAACAGTGGAGACCCAGTTGGAACCCTACAGAAGGTTGCATGGGAGGATCAGTGGGTCTAAACCACAGTGCAGCCATAGCAGTGATGAGAAGGATCAGCTTGTGGCATTAGTGCTACTTGAGATATGTCAGGGAAGCCCTGACACAATCTGAAAGGAGGAACCCTTGTGAAAGCGGACTGTACTTGCCTGTACAGGTAGAAAGTGGAAGTTAATCATTTTACTTGTATTCTGGCAATGCCTAGAGAGGCCCCAACCAAAATTAGGGCCCCATTGGGCTGGGCACTGTTCCGGCACATAGTAAGAGCCAGTCCCTGCCTGAAAGAGCTTACAGTCTAAATAGCCAGGATGGACAAAGGAAGGATTGTCAAGAGATGGGGGACTAAGGCACAGAAATATGAAGTGACTTACCAACAGGGCGCTTGTAGTAAAGCCTAATATTAACCCAGACATCCTGTGTTCTCAGTCCAGGGAATGAACCATAACCCCAACTTTTTCCTCCACACCTATAAAACCTTCCACTGTCAACCTGTCAGACATCTTGAGCTGAGTGGTAAATCCTATGGATGCGTGTAAACAACACTTAAATTACCGAAGATACTGAAATGCAAATCTCTTTAACTCAGAACCTGAGCTCCATGCACCCATAAGCAATTGTTATTTGAGCTGGACACAGATTTTTTGGGGGGTTTAATGCCTTTTTTGATGAGTATGTTCAGCAAAGATTTTCATTTTTCCCACCAAAAAGGTCAATTTTTCAATGAAACTCGCAAATATCCAATTTTCAGTTTTCCTTTATTCATTTTTCCAGTTTTCAGTATTTCCCATTTTTCCCGTTCCCCACACTTTTTTCTTCCCCCTCCCGCTTTTCAGTAGCAAAACGGAAAAAGGGGGGGGGGGAAATGCAAATTTTCTAAACTGTTAATTTTAATTTTTTGAAAAAAAAAATTTTGAACACATACATTGTTCTTTTTCCAACCCTTATGATTTTGATTTTTTTTCCACAAAAGATCTTTACCATTTTTGACCATTTCTAATTTGGTATAATTATCTGCATGAAAAAGAGAGCAACTATCCCTGATCAAATATTCAGAGGCCCTTTATTAGCAGTGGGATAATAATACTCCTTCTTGGTAAGTGAGTTTTGAGAGCTTTGGATCAAAAGTGATATGTAAGTGAAAAGGATTATTATTCCAAACTCTTTTTTTTGCCACAAAACCTGGAAATTATCCAGCTACAAACATGCCCTCTTGTTTTTTCCCCAAAGAGATCTGGAGATGGAGGTCCAGATACCACAATGATGAATGCATATGTAACCGCCTGGCCAGACAGATAAGACAAAGACAGGATACACAGACAGTATAGAGTTTAAATGTTTAAAGAACATGGATGACATACCAGTCTTTGTAACACAATACAGCATTTATGAGTGCTGATTCTGTGCACTGCTTGGGTAAGGTACTGTTAAAATCGTTAGGAAAGAAAAAAGCCTAATTTCTCGAACCCCAGCAGGTTGAATGTGTCACTGTAGGGGGTAGATACAGACACACTCAGAGCCCCAGCTGTCTTCTTTTAGTATGTGCCAACCAGCATTTTTAATCTTTAGCTAGTTCAGTTGATCTTTAATAAATAAGCCAATGGAGGGGAATTAGATATGCTGGTATTCCCCACCTCCCCATTCCCATTTAGCTAGCACTAGGGTTGCCAACTTTCTAATCACACAAAACCGAACACCCTTGCCTCTTCTCCAAGGCCCCGCCCCTTCCCTGAGGCCCCGCCCCTGCTCACTCCATCCCCCCTCCCTCTGTTGCTCACTCTCCTTCACCCTCACTCACTTGCTCATTTTCATCAGGCTGGGGCAGGGGGTTGGGGTGTGGGAGGGGGGTGAGGGCTCCGGCTGGGGGTGCAGGCTCCGGCTGGGGCCAGAAATGAGAGTGTGGGAGTGGGCACCGGTCTGGGACAGGGGGTTGAGGTGCAGGGGAGTGAGGGCTCTGGCTGGGGGTGCGAGCTCTGGAGTGGGGCCAAGGATGAGGAGTTTGGGGTGCAGGAGGGGGCTCCAGGCTGGGGCCAAGAGGTTCAGAGTGCAGGAGGGGGTTCTGAGCTGGGGCAGTGGGTTGGGGTGCGGGGAGGGGTTCGGAGTGTGGACTCTGGGTGGCACTTATCTCAGGCAGCTCCCCAGATGCAGCGGCATCCCCCCTCTCTGGCTCCTAGGCAAAGATGCGGCCAATGGGATCTGCAAAGCCAGTACTCGGGGTGGGGGCAGCGCACGGAGCCCCCCCTGGCCTCTCCTGTGCCTAGGGGCCACAGGGACATGCCAGCCGCTTCCAGGGAGCCGCACGGAGCCAGGTAGGGAGCCTGCCAGCCCCGCCAAATGGACTTTTAACGGCCCAGTCAGTGGTGCTGACCAGAGCCGCCAGGGTCCCTTTTCGACCAGGTGTTGCGGTTAAAAACCGGACACCTGGCAACCCTAGCTAGCACTTGCACCCATTCGTTTTGGATGGGAATGAGTCTTGGTGACTACCCTAATTTCAAAGGCCAGACAAGCCACCTCGATATCAGCTCACTTAACAGACTATCCTGGAATATTTTGTCTATGTATCAAGTCGTCCTGTATGGGCTGAACTCAGTACCTTTGAAGTCAATGGTAAATCTCCTGTTGACATTAAAGAGAACTGGATTGCACTATAATTCATTACCATTTTACCTGTTTCATGTCAATTTACATTAAATACATTGACAACTGGTATTTAGCAAATTAGGGGCCTGCCTTATTCGCATTGAAATCAATAGCAAAACTCCCAAGGAGCAGGCTTGACGTGATTTTTTGGTGTACACCATTTGAAAATCAGTGATGCCCTTCAATGCACATCAGTTAGTTTACACACTACTCAGGGCCAGGTGGTGCAAATGTCATTTCAATCTTTAATTACTAACATTCTATAATTACATTTTTAGTCTAATTGCGTGGTTGGCAGGCGAAACAATGCGATTTGGAGGCTGGAAGGAATATTTCACGTTATATGATTAAAGACCTGGGAGGAGGCACTCCTCCTCTTTGCTGGGTTCACTGTCAGCTGACCGAGCAGCTGAACCTCACCTGTCTGTCTTGGAACAGCTCTGCCGGACTGTCCACCTTACTTTCTGAAATGGCAGGTATAAAAGATCTTCCAAAACCTAGATGTTGTCAGCCAATCGCTGGTCATCTCTCTAGAACCAGGAATAATATTCTTCCGATGGTGAGGAGTCTAACGAGCCTATTAAAAAGCCAAGTATTTTGCCAATGCGCACAGATATTCTGTTGCTAACCTCCATTCAGTGGACTAGGCTGTAGATATTGGGCCCAGTTTAGAGGTGATGTAAATTAGACTCCGTTAGACCAGCTTAACTATGTGTAAGGGCAAGGAGCTCAGATTTATGCCTATTTATGCAGCATCTTGAATTTAGCTCATTGGGTTTGACCATAGTAGCAAACAGCAGGAAGGGGTATTATGTGTGAGGTAGTGAGGCAAATATAGATTTGGGTCTAAAGGGGGGGGTCTAAGATGGTGTAACTTACACCTTTTCCCAGACCCCTCTGCATGTGAGTGTTGTCAATGTATATATACACTCATAGTCTCACTTAGACTCCCCTTGATTCACACCCACTTCCTAAAATGGAACTTCCATCCCCACCCCCATGTGACCTCTGCATTTTCCCAGTTGTCAGGTCTGCCATGAATCCTTTGCACCATTCTATCAGCTACCTAGACATTCCCCCAGCAGAAGGAGATCCTCGTGTGGCACAGAGCCAGGGTTGTGGTTCTATGCCACCCACCCACTCCCCGATGCAGGAGGCACAATCGGAGATATTGCCTCCTTGGAGCCATGGGCAACTGGGCATAAGTCAGAAAAGCCTTTTGGGTGGCTCTAATTTATTCCAGTGGCCAAACTTGCCCTGTGCTGGGTCCAAGCTCATGGAGACACAAACCAGTAGGTCTACCTTTGCCCCACCCCTCAGTTGCTGGACCTTGTACTGCTTGAGCAGAGGCAGGAATGAGGCCGGTGAGTCTAAACTGGTGTAACTGATGTAGGGATGCTGAGGTAAGAGGAAGACAGCATCAATTACACCACTTTGGGCTCTTTTCTGATTTGGGCGCATTAGGTGGAGGGAGTGATTGTAAAGCCAGGTGACAGCAGCGTGTGACTGGGGGAGGGGCTTGTGCCAAATAACAGCTGGTTGAAAAGAAACCTTTCTACGCAGAAGTCCTTGGTGTAAGAGGAAAGGAGCTAGTGAGGAGGGGTGAGGCAATGCTCCGCCAGGCAGTCACGTTTTTGGATCAAACCGAGTATTGTGGTCACTGTGCAGTGCAAAGATAATTTGGGAGATACCTGGCTGCCTTAGTAATATCTACAGTACCTCTGTTTCTTTCTCTTCTCTCTTCTTTTCATCCACATGAAGAATCCCTTCACAAGAAGAAGAATCTGGTATTTTTCAGGAACAATATGCAGCTCTCTGTCCAGATTTTCTGTCATTTGGAGAGACTTTGTCAGTCCATGGTGACAGCAGCTGTACTAATGCACACCATGAAACCAACAACGGCACGTCAGAGGGAAAGAAAGAGGAGACTGTCAAGTGTGCATCCTCATTTTCCAGCTATGGGGATTATGCTTTGGATCTTCAAAATCCCATCATTCACAATGAAGCAGCAAGGCATCTGTGCAGGGCACGAAGATTCATATTTGTATCTCTGGATGAAGTTGTGTGATCATGTAGTACTTATGAGCATTCGCTTCCTGAGGTTATGGACAGTAATTGCCATTAAGCGCCAGCAGGGCTGTTCAATTGCCATTAAACAAGAAAACTTTCAATGCCAATTTGTATCCAAGAGACACAACTTTACTGAATTCCATTTATCTGCCTTTCCAAAGCGTCTACTATTGTAGAATCTAAGCACCGGTAATATTCGATGGGCAGGAATTGGTGCATGGAAAAAGACTCCACTCTGTATGCTTTTGAGTTGGGGGGGCAAAGGATCGAAACACAGAACTGGGATTCAGCAATTCTTGAATTCTAATCTCAGTGCTGATGTTAACTCCCTTAGTGGCCTTGGCTTTATTTGACTTTACCTTGCTGTCTTGGTTCCCCCAGGTATAGAATGGAAATAATTCAACTCCTCCTATCTCATAAGGGTGTTATGAGGATTAACTAAATGATTCATAGATTATAAAGCCAGAAGGCACCACTGGGATCATCTAGTCTGACCTCCTGAATAATAGACTGTAGGGCTTCCCTGAAATAATTCCTGTTTGAGCTACTTCATATCTCTTAGAAAAAGAGCCAATCTTGATTTTAAAATGACCAGTGGTGGAGAATCCACACAAAAAATATGGAATGCTTCACAAATTTGCATGTCATCTTTGCATAGGGGCCACATTAATCATTTCTGTGTCTTTCCAGATTTAGTACATTATGTTGGCCTCAGATTTGCACATTTATGTCCAACCTAAGCCCTTAAAATAGGGCTTCAGTAGTGCACAAGTCTTGTACTGGCCAGGGGTACATTTTATCTGCTCTTTCTATGAGACTGACAGTTGTGCTACACGGTGTGGTGGCTTCACTCTTCATTAAATAGGAAACTATCACATTTATTTGCATTATGACAGGATTTGAACCTACTGCAGATTCCCTTTGTAGGAGTGAAAACTAGCGAAGTAACCTACTGCAACACTACGCCTCTTGCAATGAATATTTTTATTCTCAAGCTTGTTTTATTTTTATGAGTCCTCCTAATTACAGCAAATTAAAAGAAAAAACAGCAAGCAGCAATTAGTAGGAACATAAGTTAGTAATATGCATGACGTAAGCTATAGTGACAGCATGTGAGGAGCTGTTCCAAAAATTGAGACTAAAATTTTAATAGAGATAAACTTACAGCGAGGCAGGGGAAGGTCATTCCGTTTCACAGAGGATTTAGATATTTTGAAATTTGGTTCCATTCTGATTAAGAATGAAACCCAACTATTTCAAAATTCTCCACAGAAAGTTATGGCGTGCCAGCTCCCGGACAGTCCGCCTGGCAGGCTGCCCCGGAGCCACAGATACTGGAAGATTTGAGGTCCCTGGCCCTGGAGCAGTCCACATGGCCGTCTGATCCAGAGCTGCAAACCCTGGAACCTGGGCTCTCTAGCAGCTCTCCAGGCAGGTGAGCTGGCTGGAAACCAAGCAGGTTTCAGATGGAGACCTGCCTGGATCCTGTTAGAACGCTAGCAAAATCAAGCCCGCGCCGCGATGTTGCAATTTTGCCAAATCGGCAAATTCCAACAAAATGTTTCATCAGAAGTTTCCCATCGGCTCTAAATAGACTCATACGAGGGCCGAAAAACCAAGTGAGAGCATGTGATTTGGAAGACAGGGCTTGTTCTGTGCTGCAGCACTGGCAACTTCATGTGTTGGCTTAATATTCAGGGTGCACATTCTGAAAATGTCAGCGCACCGCTTTCCTCTGTACATGTTTAAAGCCCTGCTCTGGTATAAACTGACCATGTGCAAACACGTAGCTGGGATTTTGCATTTGATAAACCGGAAGCAGTTTACCCATAACATATTTGGTTCTCACAGTCCTTCACTTTGCACTGAAGGTAAACTTGTATGCTACAAAACCGAGGCTAAATTGTGCCCTTGGGACACAGCTCAAAGGAGAGGCAGTCGTGGAGGCACACAGCCCCAAGTAGGAACTTGTGGGAGCATTCAGTCCCAGCTCCCTCTGGAGAGCAACAGGAGCATAGTTATTGCACCTCCCTTTGGCAAAGGTCAGTGTCCCCTTTCCAGTCTCATTTGGGGCCAGCCCAGCTATCAAGTGCAAAGGAAGGACTAGGACATAGCACTTCCCCTCTTGACCTCTCTCCATGTGGTGGCGCTAGACTCAGAGTCCTGGCATTCATGACCATGCCTGACCCTCTCTCTGTCTCCCACATTTGCAAAGGTACCCTGTATCTTCACTCCCACTCATCAGTAGAGAGATACTGTATCATTCTTTTCCAGAGAGAGTAGATTGCATTTTCTAGCCTGACAGTATCTAATGGTGACAAGAGTCATTCTCACCACGTTTCATCAGTGATAGCAGAAATGTTACCTTGGAGCTGCCCCATAGCTGGCTGGAAATACCGTGTAGTATAACTCAGTAAATCACCTACGTCACACAATCTTTGTCAGTTGGGGAAGGTCTCTACAGCATCCATCCGTCAGAACATCTGGGCTATTGCTCTCTGGAGGCTTGGAAGGTTTAGATTTTTATCAATAAATATCGATAAACAATGATTTCACCGAGCACGCACAAACCAATGAAAAAATAGTTCCATAGGTAATTATTGATATTTACAGCCTGGCAAAGTAAGAAAAATGCTGCTTGAGAACTTACTCAAGTTTGATTTAAGGCTAAAATTTTGACACATGATGTTAATAGTTTGTGTTTCAATGGTTATAAAGCTTTAACTTTTTTAATCTCAACATCTACTGTCATTAAATAATTGTTGCCTGCCCCCCCCACACACACACGCATATTGTCTGTCCCTCCCGCAACTGTGAACATTTAAATCAATAAAAGTAAAAAAAAAAAAAAAAAGTTTAAACCCCTTAATTTTGCACAACTGAAAATTTAAATTGATGAAAATTGAAAAACAGGCTTAAACCTAAAAATCAATATTATCCATCAAAATGATAAAAAAAATCAAATTCTGCCCAGTCTAGCTGTATGCAATTCTGCCCAAGTGGCTGGCATAAGCCATTGAACCTGGTGCAGTGACTGCTCTGTCACTAAGCTTTCCTTTGAGATACTGTAACTGGTCTGTGGAAACCAGACCCTAGCCCAAATATATCGGTTTGTTGTTGTTGTACTATGATTAATAACCGTATTACATGACTGGCTCCTTTCAGTGCTTTACAGTAGAGAGAGGATATGTAATTATTCCCATCTGGCACATGGGAAAAGTGAGCTAGGGAGGCTCATGTCAATTGACAGTGTCAGTGGTGGAGGCAGGAAGAGAACCTAGGGGTACTGATTTCTAGTCCCCTGCTGTAATCTCACTAGACTTTAAGAATCCAAGAAAGGAGGCACCTCCATCCTGGTGACTGGAGAGGAAAGAAAGAGAAGCAGGAATCAGAAAGGAAAGAAAAACCCTAGCAAGGAGCAAGAGATGGGCCTGTAAATGGAGGAGAAACATGCCTTGAGGAGCAGAAACTCTGGAGAGGCCGCTGTCAAACTCTTTGGACCACAGAGACGCAATTTTACAGGCACAACTCACAGTAGGCCAACAGTATTTCTGTGGTGCTGCCAGGCATCCTTTGATACTTTAGCTCAGAGTGCTCCCTGGAGTCTAATTGGGGCCTTTCAAGTACCGTACTTCCCCTTCCTCCTCAGCTGTAAATACATGTAGCGGTTCACTACAGATGGGAGGCTGTCTACATAAACAAGACAGAGCACAGGGCTTGGGTGCTTTTAGGAGACAAATATATGCTCTGACTGACCACAATTACAGTAAGCTCCAGTTTTAGGAAGAGGATTTGAATCTATCTACATCTTCCCTTCCCCTCCCTGAATACATTATATACCAGATATTGTTCTACCGTCAAAAGGGCCTTTATCATGAAAACAATGAACTGCTTACTGCAGATCAAGAATTATTAACAGAAATGATTCAGTCAGCAAGGACTACATAGGAGAAAATTGTAAAGGGCTCTTGGACAATTTGCAAACAGAAAAAGAGGCACAACCTGCAAGAGGGAGCACAAAATCCCATGCAGGGCAAGCAGGGATACTTGGGTGATACTTTCTCCCTTGAAAGGGCCACTGCACAGACACTCAGGAGGGGATAGAAATATCTGGGGAGAAGGCCCTCCTTCTTCTCTCCCTCATACTTCATGCAAGAGGCCAGAAACGAACATCTGTGGAGCACCATGTACAGAGGAAGGTTTACAAACAAGCTTCATTGGTCCTTCATCAAATGTGCCTGGGGCGAAGGATCACCCTGATGGAGACTGCAGGGTTCTGTTGAGTTCTTTTGGGACTTCCCTTGTGGTGATAAGAATATTGTTAAGGGTCCTGTATACCACTGATTCTTCTTTAAACAGCTGAGCTGAGACAGCTACAAAACAGTGGGTGGTGCAGAGCTGAGGTGGCTTTGAGATGGCAGACGGTGCACGGGCAGCATGGGTGTGGGTGATGGCTCTGAGGTAGCTTGGGCTGAAGCTACAGAGAACAGCAGCCTACTTGGGGGACTCCGGTGTGGGCCTCCCTATCTAGCGATCAAAGCTGAAAACACCTGAGCTGGGTCTTGTGGTAGAGGCCCCAGAGCAGCCCAGACACCACTGACCTGCCAGAATCCTTGGCCCCCACCAACAACAGACTGCGGGCAGGGAGCTGGAGTGCAGGGAAGTGGCTAGAACGCATTCAGTGAGTCACAAGTGCCAGAGAAGGACTGAGGTTGAGATGACTGCTAAGACGCCCTGGAGGTATGTGTCTTACCTCATAGGATTTGTTTATTTATTAATTGCTGGCTTTCCCCGGTTTAGTCTCTTCCCCCTCCCTGCTCCTCCAAAGCTCTCTTTGTTTTAAACCCCTGCACTCAGTGCTTGTGAGTGGGGAAGTATTGCCTATCGGGGCACACGAGGTAGTATATACACTTTCCCAGGTTTCGGGGGGGAGGTGAGCCAGTGTTGTTTAAATTGTCAGAAGGAACCTCTAGAAAATTGAACCTAGCCCTTTCTGTTGCCAGTCACACCTGGCAGAAGGATTACATCTGTATAGTGTGACCTGCTTACAATAAAACCAACTGTCCTTCTCCAGGTGTATGGACTGGCATTTGCTATTGCCACATGGCCCCACTGGCCACCCACCCCTTAATGGATGCAGAAAAGTTTCATCTCTGTAGCCAGTCAACTCGGTTAGCTGGCGCAGCTAGAGCAGCTAACCCAGAGCAGTTGCCCTCAGGGAAGCACAAGGCCTACATCTGGGACCAGCCCATGCACAGGACACAATGTGGCTGTTAGGTTGGGACACCATTTACCTAGCCCACCCTTTGCTAAGATATTTGTAATTCACGCGTATGCAGTCTGGTTCTTTGTCCCCTTCTAGTTGTTAGTCCAGGTAGAGAGGTTTAGAATCCACTACTGCCCCTTAAGCTAGGAAAGCCGCGTTCTTTAGCTCAGGCCATAAAAGCTTGTTTTGTTAGGCCCAGAGCCTATGGGTTCAATCCCTGCTAGTGGCAGCCCATCTAGGTGTGAAATGTTATGTATTGATTAGACAGACCTGTAAAGTGATATTTTCAATAGCACCAGCAGTGCCCTAACTTTGCTGTCAATGCCACGGACTTCACTATAGGAAATCCCACCTATAGGGTATTAAGAGTAATCATTAGGGCTGGCTGCAAGTTTTCCCTCTAAACTGGGTTTCAGCAGAAAATTGGGGTTCTGATTAAACCCAATTGTTTGTGAGCCCTGTCCTCTTTCTGCAGAAAAATTCAAGTTTTCATCAAAAAAAATTTAAAAAAAAAAATTTTCTTGTTGAAATGTAGAAATTTTCCATGGGGAGAAAAACCTCTTAACTCTGAGGACTGCCTGTTACTGGACCTTTCTGCATGCATCTTCACACCGTATGACAGACTGTGTTTCTATACTGCCTCCTGCTTTCTGGCCCATAGTGTTCCCTTTACAGCAGCTCGTGTGTGTGTGTGTGCACGTGCGTGTGAAATTTAAAAGTACCAATTTGTGTCTAAGTTGCATTTAATGACATCCTCTCCTTTCACGTCTCTTCTCTGTCTTCAGAGGACTGTTCAGTAACCATGTCCTTACAGGCCTTCAGGTGTAGGATAAATCAATCCATATTGGAGAGCCCATTGTTTTAGTAAAGCTGACACATGCTAAATTGCTTTTCTGAGGAATTAAGCTGCAAGGCAGAGCACAATGTTTTCTAGCTAGAGGCTGCCTCCTTCCAGAAGCAGCTCTTCGGTGGTAAAACATTGTCAAATTTAATATTAGGATGTTGATACTTTTCCAGCATCAGTCCCTTTCCTCTTTAACATCCTGGACAGATTTATCGTCCACTTCTTACAAAGTATCCATTTGTGCCACACCAGAATAGCAATATTTTATAGCCACTTGGCACAGATGTAAAGGTCTACATGAAGTATAACCCATTCTTCCCATGCAGCTTATTCCCTAGGATTTCAGGCCTGCTATTCATTTGCTTGTCCATTAGGCCATAGGTCTAATTCTATGAGCAGCTTCTCTCGAGAATATTGTTCTTTCATATTTGTTTCTTCCCATTTGGTAAGTTCCAGCATCTGTTCTTTAATATCCATATTGCCTGCACAGATTGCTATAGGGCAATGTACACGTCTGATTCAGGACGTGTACATTGCTATAGGGCAATGTACACGTCTGATTCATATGCTTTGGCATTATTCATTTTTATTACTGTAGCAGCTAGAGGCCTCAGCCAAGATCAGAGCCCTGTTGTGCTAGGTGCTGTACATAGTAAGAGAGAGTCCCTGCCCCAAGGAGCTTACAGTCTAATCAAACAAGACAGGCTAAAGGTGGGGAGAAAGGAAGACTTATTGTCTCCCTTTCACCAATGGTAACTGAGCCACAAAGAAACTGAGAGAAGATCTACACTTTTGGCATCGTGTACTGTGCAGACGCGGCATGCCCAACTAGCACAGGTGTAAACAGTGAGGCACTGCTTAGGTGAGTCGAGTGTCCTACGTGACTGAACCCCCGGAGTAGATACCCCTCATGGGCCCTCCACACACCCACGCTTGGCTTCCCACACCTACGCTGCAGTTTAGTGTCTGACTGCCTCCCTGGTGCTGGAGCCTGACCCCACCCTAGTGAAAGGCTCCAGCAGCAGGGAAAGGCTCCCGCAGCTCCCCACTGCCAGAGTCCTTCCCCACTGCCTCCCCCCTGCCAAAGCCTCTCCTCACGGCATGTGGCACCTGTACTCTACATGCCGCCATAAGTATCAACATAGCTTGGGTGACTTGCCCAAGGTCACACATGGAGTCTGTGGCAGAGCTGGGAACTGATCACAGATTTCCTGAGCCCTAGTACAATGTGCTAGCCACAAGACCATCCTTTCTTGCTCTGCCTCACTTCCTGATGAGAATCCAAGTACAGATGCAGATCCTCTTTTATGGATGATGGATTTTACCTTTGATTTGGTCACTGGAATGTTTTGACGGGTGCCCCAGTTCCATAAACTTTCCTACACCAGAGCCCCCAGTTTTTGCGGGGGGTTGGGGTTTCCCCATTGCTGGGATTAAATGAGACAGTTTGGCAAAAGCAAGGCAACACATGTTTGCTCCTTAGATCCATTACCTCTGCCACATCCCTTAAATAAATAGATAACAAAACAGGGGCAGGCTGTAGTCGAGATTGAGACAGACACATGCCCTCACTCAGGCTGTTTCCACTTATGCCCCTTTCCCCCAAGAACATGTTAGATATAAGGAGGAGCGGTGCTCACTCTCTTCTCCCTCATAAGAAGGGCCATCCTGGGTCAGACCAAAGGTTCATCTAGCCCAGTATCCTGTCTTCCGACAGTAGCCAATGCCAGGTGCCCCAGAGGGAATGAACAGAACAGGTAATCATCAAGTGATCCATCCCCTGTCGCCCATTCCCAGCTTCTGGCAAACAGCACCTCTAGATAATTTCAAATGGTCTGTAAAAAAGAGCCAGTGGCTCTGATAGCTTTGTGGGGACAAGATGTTTCTAAATCAATATCAGAAACAGTGCCAATGTGACAGCTCCCATTTAAACACTCAGGCTAGCCCTTTGCAGGCACTGATATCATTCCTACGGGAGTTCATAAGTGTGTTTAAAACCTTGGCACTAAAATTAGGGATGAGTTGGTTATGTGCAAGAAGCAGCAGTTGCCTCTCAGCATAGGTGTCCCAATTGGCCCATTGTCGCCCAATCTTTAGATTGTGTATTAATTATATTGATTACTGGAGAATCCCCAGATATTACTTTGAGGGTTGCCAGGTTTTTGCCCCAAGAGCAGGCCCAGTATTATTCAAATTATTACATAGTTGGGAACCCTGATGTGCACAGTTGCAACACTCAGACTATAGGAACTCTTCTATATTTACAAATATAATTTACAAATACATTTAGCACAGTCACAAATACCCCAATTTAGTAAGATAGATAGAGATACTACATCTGCACATCCATATACTCACACCATCTCCTGTAGAACAACCTGAAATGTTAGCCGCCATCTTCCCCATCACCTTCCCCATCATCACCAGTGGCCATGATTCTGGCATATCCAAGGCCTCTCTCTCTCCTACCGCCCCTAGGCTGGGATGCTATTTTTATAATACATTACATTACATTACGCTATGTTTGATGCATATTCAGAAGGGGATTTTCCCCCATTTCCTTATTTATATTTCCTTACCTTACTAATGTTGGAGTGTCTTTTTCCTATAGGTTAGTATATCAGTGATCTTAACTTCTTATCATATATGGCCATTCGTTACCATAGCCCTTTTATGGTTAGGCATCACATTTGTTATTTCTGTCCTAACCAGTTATTTCAGTTCTTTCCAAGTTGTGGTGTACCTGATAAGTTTAAAAGGGTATGAACTTAGGGAAGCCCCTATGCCAACCTGCTTTAATGCATCCTCCATGTTAAAGTTCACAGTCATATATGGACCTTATGCTTTAGCTCATCACCATCTATCTAGGTGAAAGGTCCCAAACATATGTATGCGAACTTTGCCTTAGCTCAATATACAGGATGTGACCTGTAGGTCCTTTGTGTTACACCCAAAATATACTCTAATATAAACCTATAAACCTATTATAATAAAACAAATAATCAAACCCATAAGAAAATAAGAAATTTATCAGAAAAGATATGTAGGCAAGCAAGCAGGCTAGCCTTAGGTGTATCTCATGTACCTGTTATGTACGTCAGTTCATTGCCAGGACACTTCTGTGGTTGACTCATGTACCTGTGGTCAGAACTTCCCCTTAAACTCTATTTTCAGCTCCCTAAATACTTGGGGTTTTCTGTTGGGACGTTTATCTGTTTGAAGTGCATAGGCCTCAAGCTAATGTCTTACAGGATACAGGCCTGTAGGTTTCTTGCATTACTGCTGAATATAATGCAAAGAAGAATATAGAATGTCAGGGTTGGACGGGACCTTAGGAGGTCATCTAGTCCAACCCCCTGCTCAAAGCAGGGCCAATCCCCAGATAGATTTTTGCCCCAGATCCCTAAATGGCCCCCTCAAGGATTGAACTCACAAACCTAGGTTTAGCAGGCTAATGCTCAAACCACTGAGCTATCTATTCCCCCTATAGAAGGCCAAGTAGTGAATATAATAAAGGCAAGCTAGCCCACTGGGCTACACTGGGGAGAGAGCAGATGTTTGGATTTTGCATCATTACCAAACCATAACTTTTCCACCATTCACCACCCCCCGAGAGGTAGCATGGGCAAGAATGGGTTGCCAGGGGTTTCACAGGTGTTTTCCAATAGAAAAACTTGAAATTTCTTCCTTTAAAACTGCACTAAGGGTACCTCTGATTGCAGCTGGAGCTGTGAATGGCAGCTCGTGTTGACATACCTGTGCAAGCTGTATTCTAGCTAACTCCGTAAAAATAGAAGTGGGAATGTTGTGGCAGGAGCCTGGCCCCACCTGACCCCCAGCTATGTACTTGCTTGTTCAGTCTGCACTAGACAGGCCTCCTCACTCACTGCTGGTTTTCGCAAGCGAGCTGGAGTACAGCTAGAGTGGGTACATCTCTATGAGCTGCAGATCACACCCGTGGCTGCAGTGTAGAACTACCCTAAAGGTCAGACACAAACCAACAAAGAGTGGCTATTTTCAGTCCANCACAGTATGCAAGACACAGTATGCAACACGGCCCACTGTTCTTAATGAAAGGACCACCCATGCTGTACCGCCTAGGCATGGGCTGAGCTGGAAATGCAGTGACAATCTTAGCTCTCCATTTTCCTTTGCTTTTAGAGTCCCCGATTCCTGGCTTTACTGTCAACCCCTAGGATGCAGGAGACAAGAGCACATTCCTCTTGGCAGTAATAGGATGCCGGTTGTGAATTTCCCACGGTAAGGATGACCATGGTAAAGCAGTTTCATTTCTTTTATGTTCTCCTTTAATCGGTGTTCGTGAAAAGGGGCTTGGACATGCAAATGACCCCTTTTTCTCCATAGTGCACTTACAGCACCGTGCCCCACCTCAGCACTATTATCGCCTGACACAGTCCAATCTGCACATGCAGTGATCCACTGGCTTCTCCACCATAGCGGCCAACAACACTATGTATATGTTTCCCAATAATAATCATGTGGGCCTATGTCCACTGACATCTGCACAGAGGCCACTAGCTCATTAAGGAAATACGGTCTTGTGATTAAGGCAGTGGAATGAGACTAAAGAGATCAGAGGTCAGTGCCCTGCTCTGCACCAGTATCTTTGTGTCACTGGGGGGAAAGCAGGAATTGAATGGTTCAGCGTATTTCCCAACTCAAAAAATTGTTGAGGGGGAAAAAAAAGACTTCAAAATTGTCAAAGTGTTTTGTTTTGACACTTTCTAAACAAAAAATCCAGTTTTCTGGTTCGAAATGAATTTTTATTTTGAAATTTAAGTTGATGAAACTAAAAAAAGAGGTTAAAAAAGAAAGGTCAATAGTGAAACAAAACTTTTCAAAATTATCAAAGCGAAATAGTTCAGTTGATGCAAAATGAAAGAATTGGTTTTCCATTTGGAGAATATTTTTGAGATTTCAACTTTTTGTCTCAGTTTGAGATGGGAAGAAATTTTGAACTCTCAAAAATATTCATGGGATGCGAAAATTGTCTCCCGCCCATGTCTACTATCTGAAAAAGGTGTTATTAAATAGATTAATAAATGTTTGAGAGATACTCAGATTCAAATAGATTGGATCATGTAGATAACCTGTTGACAGTGTGGCTCTGTCTCCCTCTAGTGGCATAAAAGATTATGTGTCAAGTGATTTCTAGCTAACAAGTAGGACTTTCAGTAGTAGCTAATGCTTTTAGATCCAGAAGTCCCAGGTTTGATTCCTACTCTTGATAATCAGTATGGATGTCACACTACATATACATTAGTAGCTGAAACCCCGTGCTGTAGGAACAATGGCAGATGGGCCAAATAAACCACAATCTGTGCAGTGTCATACAACCAATGAAATTGTTGCATGCAAATTAGCCGTAGAGTAAGAGTGGTGATTGATTGCATTACCTCTGATATCACAAAGGTCTAGGACTCTTGGCATGGCATAGATGCATGCCTTACTGTAGCTGAAAGCCTGTGCGCTACATTGGTGTCATTCATAAATGTCTGAGAACTTAAAAATTGGATGGGAGCAGAGTGTAAATCCCACTGATGATTGATGAATTGAGCAGCACATATTTTCTCTCACACAATACCTCCTCATTATACTTCAGCCCTGAGCGGGGAGGGAAGATAGGAAATTCCCTTTAGTTGGGCATTAATAATACCCTGCAGTTCTATAATGCTGTTAAAGTATGTTACAAACCTATCTATGCAAAGCATCATTTATCCCCATTTTACAGGAAACTCAGGTGCAGAGAGATTAGATAAATTCAGCTGACCTGGGCTCTGAGACTCAGGGCTGTAGATTTTTTTATTCCACTGTGGACATACACTTGGAGGTTGTGGTGTGAACATGGATATAGTAGGATAGCAGGAAGGATGGTGTGTTATATCTGTGCTAGCCTGCGGCTCAGAAGACCTATGTTTGATCCTGGCCAGGAATGTTCCCTCAGAATGATTTTCCAACGGAAAATGCAGTTTCAGCAAGATCAACATTTTCTGTGGGGAAATTTCAATTTTGCCAAAAAACTAAAACAAAATATTTCAATTCAGGTCAGTTCAACCTGAATCAAAATATTTTGGATTGCTGATCTGGTATGAAATGTTTCATTCTGAGTCAGTTCAACATTATACTGCATTTCCCAATTATGGCACATTGCCTTATGGAAGTGGTAGTTCAGATTGCCGGGGGCCCTCATTCTCCCCTATGTTCCAGGTACCCTGTCTGGACTACATCTCCCAGGATGCACCAGACAGATCAGTCAGCGAGAAGACTGCATCATGGGAAAAGTAGTTCAGCCAGGGTAGCTGGCCCATAGGGGAAAATGAGGGCAACACACACTCTGAACTACAACTCCCATAAGGCAATGCACTATCATTGAAAAACACCATTTAATGTTGATCTGACCTGAAAGAAAGTGGAACTTTCAAAGGAGCCTAGGAGAGTCAGTGCTCAAATGAAGTGGAAAATGGATGCCTAGTTCCTTTAGGCTCCTTTGAAAATCCTAGTGCTGACCATTGTTGTTGCTGAGGTCACAACAATTAGTGTAGAAATGTGTGAAAGAATATTGTAAGTAAACAAACAACTTAATGAAATGCACTAAAGAACATATAGTGAACAATTGCTTTTAGAAAGGCTGTATGTGTATCTATCTCTCAGTTTCACTAACAAATGCACACACATTGGCTCTCTCAGCAGCATCATTTCAGGAAAGTGAATGACAGCTATTAGCATTCACATATGGGGGACTGGCTGTAGTTCCCCTGTGATCATCACACAGAATTAGAGAGCATATTGTGCCAAAAAAAAAAAAAGTATATTCAATTTGACTTTCAAACGAGCACAGTGAAATGCAGGGTAAATAAATGGGAAGAATGGAGCAATTGCCAATTAAATGCTGTTTAAAATTTAATCTAAACAGTAAATGCAACAGAGAATGGCGCTTATTAAATCTACATGTTCATGCTAGAGAAGCATGCTCCTTGTTCACTACCAGTCTGTAAGGGACGGGTTTGATTTGGGGTTTTAATCATATCATGTAACACTTTCAACAGCTCCCAAGTGATTTAACCACGTAGCAGTCTATGTCCCATTGAGCCTTAGTGCGCTAAGTGCCTAAGTCCCTTTTAAAATGGGACTTAGGCTCCTAAGACACTCGGGCACTTTACAAAATTGTATCCATGATCTCTGAGGGCATGTCCACGCTGCATTTGAGAATCCATGGCAGCAAGTCTCGGAGCCTGAGGCTACAGACTTGGGCTTGCGGGGCTCACGCCAAGGCACTAACAACAGCTGGGCTGAATCTGAAGCTCCGGTTCTGGAGCAAGGACAGGTGGTGGGTTTCAGAGCCTGAGCCCCATTCCAAGCTGCAACGTCTACATGGCTGTTTTTAGTGCCATAGTGTGAGCCCGGTAGACCTGGGCTCTGAGGCGCAGTGCTGCACATTTTAAAACACAATATAAACATACCCAAAGAGACTCCAGCTCGGTTCTTGTCTTCGGAGTCCCCAGGCCAGCAGGCCGTGGGAGTGCTGTGAAGGCAGGGCACTCAGCCATCAGCAGCGGGAGTGCTGTAGATCACTCCATAGCAATGCAGCCAGCAGATAAGACATTAGAGCTGAGCAAAATTTTTGGGCCAAAATTATTTTTGATGAAAAAAATGCAGATTCAGGCCAACCAAAACATTTCTCAAATTTTGTGTCGATTTTGCTGAATTATTTCAGTTGGGGAAAAAAATCCCCCCAAAATTGAAATATTTTGACATTTTTTAAACAAAATGTTTCTATTTTTCAATTTGAAATGACTTTTCATTTTGAAATTTCCTTCCGTTTTATTTAAAAGAAATAAAAAATGTTAGAAACGCTTAAAATCAAACTGAAATGAAAAAATTTTTTTTTTTACTTTTCAGTTGCCAGAATTTTTAAAAAGTTTTCATTTTGGGTCAACCCTAAACAATTGTTTTCACAATTTTTTTTGAACTGCCACTGAACTGAAACATCAGTTATTCACACAGCTCTAGAAGGCATGGCCTTGAGAGGGAGATCTGGGCAGTCCTCAAATGGAGGATGGCTGCAACAAGGAACCATGGAATGAGGTGGCTTTTTAAAGTACAGGGAAACAGATTGTTCCCAGGGGCACTATGCCTTCTCTGATGTGGCTTGCTAACATGGTAATGTTAACGTCTATCTTCTACCTGGCCTATTGAGTGCCCACTAAGCTACACCCATAGTATTCCATGATGATGCAGTTAGGTTACAGGGACATCAAAGAGTATGTACAGGTCTGTCTCATATTATGCTGGGGTTACGTTCCGCAGTCAGCGCCTAAAGCGAAAATCGAGTATAGTCAAAATTACATCGAGTGTAATGGTGGGCGGAATCGCCCGCACTACAGAAACAGTATTTAAATTGTTATTTTTCTCTTTTTTTGGTTTGTTTTTTTTGTTTTTGCCGACCCCGTAAAGCTGAAATCGCGCATGTTAAATGCGCCTAAGATGCGACAGACCTGTACTGTAACACAGAGATAAGACCCAATGGAAACAAAAACAACAGAGGGGTCAGAACTCCTGGCTCTTAGTTTCTACTTAGTCTTGTGCATCATCGTTATGCATATTTTTAATTAAAACTGATTTGTAGTATATGGAATGTGCTGGAACAGCAGTTTAAAGACTGTGGGAAGCAGCTGTGGGTGTGTAAGAATGTGAGGTGCGGCTGCAGAGACCAAAGGTCATCCTTCATTTTGGAAGGTGGGGCTCTGGCCTGAAGAGGTTGAACTGCAGGCCATAGTGAACAGAAGACTCTGGCTTCTCTTGTGGTTGTGTGACCCTTAAATAAGAATAATGTAGCTGTTAAATACAAGCTCTTATTGCTGTGATATAAAAAACACAAAGTCCACTGTGTATATAGACCAAGTATAGCATGAACAACTTCACCACCCCTGAGCATGGGCCTGAGAGGGATTTAGCTAAGGGAGGAAGGATGGCCCGGTGATTAGGATGGACTTGGAAGAACCTATATTCAATTAGCTTGACCTTGGGCAAGTCACGTAGTGTCCTTGAGCCTCATGGCAATAATGGCACTTCCATCCCTCATGGGGTGCTTTGAGGGTAAATACACTGAAGGTTGTAAAGCCAGGATTTCTTAGAACTTATTTATTTAACAGGAGCTGGGGTGGGGGGGAGAAGAGAGGTTGGAATATCTTACTCTATGTATTTGTAACCCATATGCTTTATACTGCAACATCTGACTTTAGCCCAGAGAAAAGCGGTGAGGAGGGGACATGGATTTCAGCTGGAATACTCTGTGTCTCTGCACACATGGAGGGCGGGGCAACTCAGCTAGAAGGGCCCAGAAACATCTAGAACCAGGGTGCAGCAGTTACTAGGCACGCTGAGTCGCTGTTTCTGAATCTGTGTGGAAAGTTTACATGGTGGGCAATCCTCCTGCCAGGTCACGCCCGGGTCACTCTCTAAGAGTGGAGCCAATCAGAGTGTTGTGGGAAGGTTATAAATGTGAATGTTGAAGACAGGTTGTAGATACACAGGACTAAGAGATGTATTTGCAAGGAGCCCTGGGTCCTAATCCCTGTGCTACCATGGATACAGGTGAGTGTTATTCCAGCTTTACTTACTAAGGAAAACTTCCATTAGGACAATGTTTGGTCTACTGAAGTATACCCTATGGACCTATAGGGAGACAGGCATTTGTTACCCCTAGAGACTACAGAGCCTGTAAAATGTACAGATGCCTGCTTTAAACTGGGATTCTGTCTCTCTTCGAGAGAGCAGGGCAGTTCTCAGCAAGGTCAGGGTGTGTACATTCTTGCCTGACTTAGCCAGGCTTGTAGGGAGAAGTAATTGCCCTAGCATGGGAGCTTTACTGAGATCCATTAAGTGAACAGTTATGCTGATCCCAAAGCCTGTACCACTTGGGATGCAGGCTACAGATTTCTGTTTCACCAGCCACTGAGAGGACCGGTCAGCTATTAACCTAAAGGCTGGGGTGCTGCTTGCTGATGAGACCCCAGATCGTTTGCTGACCGGTTTCTGAAGTGATTGAAAAGAGAGATGGGGGACATTTTTCAGACTAATAGTGTATTTGCAGAAAACTGCAGCTTTGGATGAGCTGATGCTATTTGTGAATTTTGATCCAATTAGTTTCAGCTGGGAAAAACTTCCAGGTTAGCAAACCAGGTGTGTCTATCTGTCCCCCTTTATAACCCACTAGCCCTGGGCCCTTACCTGAGGTGTGGAGATCTATGTTTGAATCCCTACTCTAAAGCAAGGAGAACAGGAGTACTTGTGGCACCTTAGAGACTAACACATTTATTTGAGCATAAGCTTTTGTGGGCTACAGCTCACTTCATCGGAGGTGAGGTGAACTCAGCTCTTCCCTGTCCTATGTGAGCAGCCTAACCACCAGGCTATTAGCTGTTCTGGAGCAGTGTGGGTAGCTCTCAATCTCTCCTACTGAAGCTGTTCCACTTTGTATAGCTACTTAAATATTCCTTGGGCCAAAAAGAAAGAGAAGGACTCTGTGGCCTGGTGATACTTGCCTGGGTGGGAGGGGATGGGGTTTAAATTTCTCCTTTGAATCAGGTAGAGAGAAGATTTGAATCCACATCTCCTACCTCCCAGGTGAATGGTGTAATCACTGGGCTACCGAGTCATTCTCTGTTGCGCTCTCTGGCCCAGTGACTATTTAAGTATTTATGCAAAGTGGAACAGTTTCAGTGGGAGAGATTGAGAGCCTGGCGATTAGGCTGCTCGGGGGGGGGGGGGACACTGAATTCAAATCTCTACTCCATTAAAATTTACCCCTCTCACATTTGCAGGCAAGTGCCCTAACATCTGAGCTAAAGGCTATAAAGTGGGACAGATGGATGGGGACGCACTGTTTGCTGGCATTTAGGAACCAAACTGAATATTTTTTCTAACTTTTTCAGTTTGCTGGCTGGGCTGAAAAATCAACTATTCTCCCAGTTCTGTTGGAAAGGACTCAAATGCTACCATTCTTCTCAAACTCTGAACAGTCCACGTGACACACACCACTTACTGTGGCCACACTGCAGAGACTGGGAAATCCTCTCTGAGAAACTACCCACGTGGAATGTATTTATGTGTGTGCTAAAGTATAGAAGTCTAAATGTTATATGTGAATAGATGTAACAGCAACAAACTCAGGGGAAGCCTGTATAGGGAACACTAGTAGATTTTCTGTCTGACAGCTTTTGTTCAAAAGATATTCATAACTTTCTAATTACTATTCATATTGTTTTCTGTCTCCATTATATCTTTATTTTACTAAGAAAGCATAAGGCTTTGAAGTTGACTGGGAACTATTAACATCTATTTATCAGGGTTTTACATACAACAGCCCTGAGGTTTAACTCTGTGTAATGCTTTCTGACAAGTCCTGAACAGACAGACCTCTGGCCTCTGCTTCAGCAGGGTTAAGCTGAGGTGCAGGAAGAGAGGGAGTGTAATAGTTATACATAGTGTTGACTCAGTATGCCTCCCCCTGGTTACATATTCATCACGAATATTCAGAATTAGAGCTGCATTTTTAGTTGTGATTTGTCAGCTGAGTCAAGTCAGTTTTTGGTTCCTGGTTGGACACACACACACACTTTGGGTGTTAATTCTCATGTGTATGTGACTTTAAAATTCAGATTTTTCAAATACTTTTTTGCATGAGACATTGACATTTGCTTTCTGTGAACATTTGTGACAGTGAAATCTAGCCCCCTCAAATGTTCACAGAAACTGAATGCAAACAGGGCACAAGCAAGACCAAAACAAATACATTTAATAATTCAGAGGAATATTTCTGTGAAACTGTTAACAAAAGTCTCTAATGGTATGTTGATTGCAGTGTGTTGTTCAACCACTAGGTGTCTCCGTGTGTTGTATAGAGTTCTAGACAGGATGTGGTCCCTAGTAAACAAAGATGACCAAGCTGGAACTGGAGCTGCAGGGAAGCTTGTTTGTGTCTATAGATTCTAGCTGATTTCTTTAATCAGTATAGCCAGTGTGTGTATATATAGTGCCTGTGACTCTATATTTTATGACTGGCTGGTACACTAATGAAAAAAGGTGCTAACTGTTGTGTAAGAGTGTGGTTGTACATCAAAAGGTCACCCTTTATATTGAAAGGTGGGACTGTAGGGTGGAACAGGCAGCTAAAGGCTGCAGCTATCAGAAGGCTCTCATATTTGTGGTGTTATGTAAAGTGTGAATAAAGAATTTAATAGCTAAATACAAGCCCTCCTTGCTTTAATGTGAAAAGCCACACATCCATTTCCATCTTGTTATTTCTAGTACGTTCTGCTTCATGTCCTAGCTAGAATCAAGCCCTCAGATCTTAACCCTTTGGTCACAAATTAAACTGTATTCATTCCAAACGTACTCTGATCCATAGCAGCAAGTCTGATGCATATTATTAACTACACATACTGCCAACGCTCAGAAAAAAGGCTGTACTTTTACAGCTCTCCAGGGGATGCTGGAAACAGCATACGCCTGTCTGTAGCTGTGGCATGATTTTTTCCACGTTTGTAATTGCAGCTTTTTTCCCCTTTTGGTGGTTATTAATGTTGTTCGTTTCCTCAAAAATTACAGCTGTTTAGATGTTAATTGAGTTAATTGTTACCATTCAGCAGCTGGAGCAGCAATTTAGCACCTGCTAATAAAGATGCTCAGTTTGAAGTTGTGAGAAAATGACCATATTATGCTGGTGCTGTTATATCACTTTGTTGAAAGTGAAAATTACAAAGTTAGAGCAAGCATTGTTTTGAACATAGAGATGTGCTGGAGGGTACTTTCTTTGTGCACTATGACAACTTCAAGATCAGTAAATAAGCTGAGAAATCAAACTATGGAGTCATACCCAGAAAAAAGGCATAGAAAACACACATGACAAGAACCATGTCAACAAGAAATAGTATATGCTTTATCAGTGTAAATGTAAATATGGTTAAAATCATAAAGAGGAATGAAATGTGAGCAAAAGGCATTAATATCAGATGCAAAAAAGGCCTTTTACTTTTCATGCCCAATTGCATTAAGAATTTTCTGTAAATAAAATGCAAGTGACTCACAGGGAACAAAGAGGAGAACGTTAGAGCATAGTAGCTCTGTGACTAGTTTAATGACAAGCATGGTGAATAGGGTTGCTGTTTCACTTTTTATTATGCTTTGGCATTTTCCATACGCTTGTATTATTTTCCTTTTTATGAATTTGCTTCCTGACTTCACATACAATCCTAACTTCTTTTTTTTTCAATTTATACCTTTGCAATCACTGTCCACATAGAATTAAGGCTATGGCAAAACTGACTTTAGCAAATGTGTTTGCCATGCATATGTTGAAACACATCTCTGTTTCACGCTGAAGAATGTCTTCCATTGCTTTATGAATTATTGTCATGCCCCTTAAAATGCTCCACGGTCATAATTCTCCTGGTCTGGACTAATGGTTACTATTGAAAACATACCTGAAATCTTCCCCCATAATCTACCTGGCTATAATGCTGGAAAACAAGTTATTTATTACTTAATCTTTGAAATACAGAGTACAGCTTAACAGGAATGAAATGAAAATAATGGAGTTTTGTGTGGGGAGGGAGGAGAAGGGGCAGGAAGAGGTGGAGTGACGGCGGGGTGCGCTCGGGGGAGGGGAGCAGAGCAGGGTTGGGAAGGGGTGGAGTAGAGGTGGGGCCTTGGGGGAATGGGTGGAGTGGGGATTGAGCACCCCTGGGGAAACCAGAAAGTCAGTGCCTCTGGCTGTGAGGATATACATGTTAAAGACTGTCTAGGTGCTCAGATGCTGTGGTGATGGGACCATATAAATACCTTAGATTTCAAAGTCACCTACAAGATTGGCCAGTGCCCAGGGCCGGCGCAACCCATTAGGCGACCTAGGCGGTCGCCTAGGGCACTACTATTTGGGGGGCGCCGGCACCCCGGTCGTCAGCGTAATTTTGGGGCCAGGACCTTCCGCCGCCGAAAAAGCTGGCAAGCGCTCCTGCCAGTGCCCATTATTTTCTAATGAAAATTAGGCATCCAGCTCTCTTAGGTGGGTTTGAAAGCTCACCCTCTGAATCTTTCTCTTTCGCCTCTCAGATATTCAGGCAGATATAGCATTATATCCTGGAAAAATCAGATATTACACTTGCACGTGGATTCACACAAGTAGCTGTCTTTTCAACCTGGCAATATTCTATAAATCCCTTGTTCTGCAACCGATTCCTGGATCCAAGTGGAACATGCCTCTGCCCCCCACATCCAAGGGAATGCAGGTTTGATGCTTGTACACTAGTCTGTAGTCAGTGTGTCCATGTTACAAAACCACCATGTGGCTTGGCAGAGACCTGGAATAGCAGAGAATGTTGAGTGCGGAGAAGAAGCTTACACAACCACTGACTGCAGCCCTATGCTTATCCCAAAGCAATGCTGCTGGTCCTTCACTTTCAGAAGCACTCAGTTCACTCCAAAATATTAAGAAATCCCTCCATATAAATTTCACTGCTGGCTGTTTGCTCAATTTCACTCTAGCCACGGTGATGAGAACAGAGTGGAATTCCCATATCATTATTCATCAACATCTACCTAGAAAAGAATAAGCCCACCATAACCTAATCGTTTTGGACCCTAAAGACATTTCCAAATAATCGAGAGGGTCTCTGGCAGTGAGGAAATGAGCTTATCCTGACTCTCAAGGCAATAAGTCTGGAAATAATTTAGCTTGTCAGGGTGATACCTAGAGGGGACGTGTTTTAACTTATAAATAGCACATACCCCTCCCCTCTTTCTGTAAAGTTGTGTCACATCACATTAGGTGGTGACTCTGGGCTATTACCCACATGTGATACAACCAACAAGAATGCTGGTTTGTTTTTTTTAAAAGCCATCTTTAAGACCGGGAATAGAAAAATAAGTATATTCCTCATAAGAAAATGGTATTTGAGAGCAGCGGGTGACTCACAAACACAGGCGTGCTCCACCCACACATCTTTAATGCGCACGCGCGCGCACCCAAAATAAATGGTTTATGCCTAGAAAACAAGAGGTGCAGGTGAACTGTGCATTTCAAGAAGCTGTAAACAGCCTGCTGGCCTGCTGCCTTGCACCCTGTGGCATTTTAGAGGCTGTCAGTTATTTTGCAGCATGAAGTGCAGTTTCTGGCTGTGATAGCTGGAAAGTAGGACTCTCTCGGCAGCCTGAGACAAGTTGGGGTCTTTCATTTTTGGGGGGGCAGAGAGATCACTATTGTTCACTTTTTCCAGTTAAATGGTAGAGTTTATTTTTTCTGCTCAGTTTCTCATACTGTCCTCATCACCAGAGTATCTGAGCCCCTTCCAATCATGCATTAAGCGATATGATTAACATCTGTCCTGTGTGGTTCATTCTCGCTCACTCGCTCTCTCTCTCTCTCTCTCCTTCTTGACAGGTGGAGAAATATGTGGGAATTTTTTTATTTTTACTTAATATTAGAGGAAGAGCTGGTGGCGACCCCTATATTTAGGTTGCCTAACACTTGCCTTCATAAACAAAGGATTATTAAGAATGTGTATTACGTTAGTGTCCAAGGGCTAACCAAGAATGTGGCCCCATTGTGCCAGGCACTGTATAAACATACAGTAGCAGAAATTCCCCGGCCCCAAAAGCTGATAATCTAAATAGACCAGACAGATCCAGGGTCGGGGAAGGGACAAAACACACCAGTGGAGTGAACAGTGGGATGGTGGGCTTACTTAGAAGGGAACCAGCTCCGTGGAAGGAAAAGGGACAGGAGAGGGGGCACTGAAGGGCAGTGGGTGAAGGAGACAGGGCAAGGGAAGAAGAGGGGTGAGGGGTCGTGTGGAGTGAAGCTGAGGTGAAGAGACGGTGAGGTAGAGGGAGGGTTGGTGCCAACAGCGAGTCAGCACAGGGCAGAGAAAGTCCAGTCAAACTGTAGAAAGGTGTGAATGTCCAGAGGTCCCTGCTTTGTCTGCTTCTGCAGCTGCTTCTACCCACTGAAGTCTGGGGCTGGCTCCTCCCTGCAGATCTTCCCCAAGGCCATGTGGCAGGGGTCAGCGGGGGAGGCATCACCTGGGTCTTTGTGTCCCCAGAGCTGGGGGGAGGGGGGGGGGGATTTTCCCCTGCACAGTTCTGGGTTTGTGCAGTTCTGCGGGCGGAGTGGTCCTGATTTGGCCCCATTTTCCCCCCTGCTCCCATTCTTGTGCCCTTTTTTGAGAAGCATCATCAGCGCCATTGTTTGCAGCAAACCTTTGGTATTCAGCAGGGAGAAACCCCTCAGGCTACAGAAGTGCCTTGTCTTGGTCTTGTGAAATTCTGTTCAATTTCAGCTGAGCTGCAAAGTGTTAAAAATCACTATTTCTTTCTCCTTGTGGGTGTATTGGCAGCCTGCCAGAATCACCAAACATTCTAAAGAGCCAGTAGAAAAAAATAGCATGTGATCACATAATTAAAGACTGTATCATAATGCATGCGCACAAAGGATCCCAATTAAGGTTGCACAGGCAACCTTAATTCTGGCATTTCTGAACTCTTGGGTGCTTGACATTGCAACCTCTGAATAATGTTCTTTTAACAGAGGCAATTACACACACACATACTAAGTCTCTTTTCAAAAGCAAACTGGAAAAATCTAAATTTCATCATGCGGCATCACAGTGACACCCACGTGGGTCAGCAGCAGAGTTGAAACCTTTAGATCCACCACACTCCTACCTGAGCTAATGAAGTAAATGATCTCAGAGGTAGGTTGTTGTCCTCGGTGGACCGGCACTAAAGGGAGATGAGATGCTTCACCAGCAGGTCTCACAGATATTTGCTGACACCAGAGAAATGATGAGACTCAGGAATCTTGGGTTCCATTCCAGGCTCTAGAGGGGAGTGTGCTACTTTTCAGCCAGTTCCTTCCAAGCTTGACCCCATCTACCCCATTCCCCTGTCCCCTTGCCCAGCCAATCCCAGATCCCACCCCCACGCCCAGCTCTGCTGTTCCTCTCCCCACCCCACTCTCTATTTGCTTGCCTCCCCACCTATATTCCCTGCCCTCAGGGGGTCCAGTCGCCCTTCCTAAGTGCCTTGTCCAATCCCTACCCTCTAGCTCTTTGTCCCAGTCTCTTTGTCCAGACAGTCTCAGATCTCTCCCTGTACCCTGGCTTCTTATCAGAGCTGTCTCCCCTCCCCCACACCACTGCTTCCCAGTCCCAGTCTCCTTGCCCAGCCAGTCCCAGTCTCCTCTCCCCACCCTAACTGAGTCCAAGTTTCCCTCTTCTCCCCATGAGCCTCCTGTCCCATTTGTATGTCCCCACACCCACACGGTCCTTGTCCCAATCTACTATCCCCCACCCCACCCCCAATTCAACTTTTGTCCCTTCTGCGTTTAAATCAGACAGTTTCCTACTCCACACTGCCTGGGCACCAGTAGGGGAGTCAGCGAGAGCCCAGAAAAGACAAGCTCCCTGCTTTCCTTTCCAGTGCCCCACCCCCAGCTTGGTCCACAGCAACCCAGAACTGAAACTGCAGGGAAAGTCCTGCTCCGCCCCAGGCTGAAGCATGCTCAGTGCAGATGGAATCTTTGGCATGCTTCACTGCAAAGCTCTGGCAAGTCTCTACTGAGCACATGCAAAATGCATTTTTCAAAGGTTTATAGCTTAACCCAATTTCAGCCGATTTTCACAGTGACAGCCTAGACTCAAAGGCAGTCCCCTGCCTAATTTCAAGTCCCTGATCCAAAGCATAGGGACATTAGAGCTTCTCAAAGGAAAGGTCACCAGGATTTTTAACATGGGCAAAGCGATGTATTTTCCTAAACCTCATTTTCAGAAACAGCCAAACGGTTTTGGCTGAAATTTTCCAAAAATATTCAACCAGTGGCGGACACCCAACATGAAAATTTTCAGCCATAATGATGAAAGTTTGACAACATTATTAGCAGCTTAAAACACGGCTTATAGTGGGAAGTTTTGGACAACCTTAGTAACAGACTGTGCTATCAGTCCCAACATGTGCTTAGCAGTACTTAAGCCCCATTGGGCAAAACACCTGAAATCCCAATGGAGTTTGAAGTTAAGCACTGCTTAAGTACTTTGCTGGCTTGGAGGAGGAGTTAGACGTTCTGGGCTCTATTCCTGTTTCTTCAGGATAATAATATTTCTCTACCACAGAGAGGTGTTGTGAGGCTTAATACGTTCAGTCATGAGAGACATTGGTTGGAGATCCTCAAAAGGATGGTACAATAGAAATATCTAGTATTACTAGTAGCTGAAAGGCCATGCTACTGCATGCGTGTGGCAGTCGGACCACCATTGATGCTGTGTCCCTCATATAACCAATGAAATTGTTGCATGCAGATTAGCTTAGAGTAAGGGTCATGATAGGTTGAATTACCTCTGATATCATAATAGCTGAGGACTCTTAGCATGGCATAGATACACACCTTACTATAGCTGTATGCTACACGGATGTTAGTTTTAAAATCTAAATGGCAGAGAACTTAAAAATCGGACTGTAACAGACCATGAATCCCATTGATGAGTGAACCTGGTGGTGATCTGAACAAAAAGCTATGCTTATAGCTGTTTCCTTCACTTCATACTGACTCAACAGACTTTCTAGGCGTCAGAGTGACACACAGGTTGCATGTACAGTTGGAGCTGGGGGGGTGATTCCCAAGGCAGACATACTCACACTAGCACTCATCAAGCTAGTGCGCTAAAAATAGTAGTGTGGTTGCAGGTACAAGGACAGTGGCCCAACAGTGGCACAGGCTTGCCACCCTGAGTGTGTACCCAGATGTAGCCACTGTGACAATCCTAGAATCCTAGAGCTCGACTCTGCTCTGAAAACTGACTATATAAGGAATATATCACCTTACTCATTGATCCCTGTTGTAGCTGCTTCATCAAAGGCGTATCTGGCTACTATAGTGGCAAAAATAAGCATTTTGTTGCAGACAGACTGACGGGGGAGCACAAGGAAACAGACAGCATTGGTCAGTGTGACAGGCTGTGTGTGGTCTCAGCACAACAGCAGCCTAACCATTGTAAAGTTTTCTGTAAGCCTCACAGCAAAGGAGAATTTTAAGAAGGGTTTTGAAGGAGGACAATGAGGTGGCTTTACAGATGCTTACAGGGAGCTCCTCCCAAGTGTGAGGGGTGGCATAAGAGAAAGCAGAGGTGGTTGTTTGAAAATTTAACAAGTGGGCAATGGGTGCTGACATCATGAGCCAACTGGAGGTAGGAGTCGACCTTTCAGTAGTGAATGAGAGATGATAGTTAGGGTGGGCATTGGTTGTGAAGACCCTTGAACGTGAAGACAAGTGACTTACATGATAGAAGAGGTAGCCAGTGGAGGGATGCAAAGGGAGGAGTGACATGGTCAAAGCAACAGGCTAGAAAAAAATAATCTTTGCAGCACCATTCTGAATGGATATGACTGGGGCAAAAATCTCTTTGCTAAGGCCAGAAAGAAGGATGTTGAAGTAATCAAGACACAAGATGATGAGAGCCTGGATGTCATTTTTCTGTATGGATGGATAGGAAAGGCCGTATCTTAGAGATGTTTTGCAGAAAGAATCTGCAAGATTCAGACATAGCCTGGATTTGAGGAATTAGAAACAGGTCCAAGTCAAAGATAGTGCTCTAGTTATGAGCCTGAGAGACAGGAGAGATTAAAAAGACTGGGACTGTCCAGCCTGGAAAAGAGACTACTAAGGGGGTGATATGATCGAGGTCTATAAAATCATGAATGGTGTAAAAAAGGAAGTGTTATTTATCCCTTCGTGGCAAGATGGTCGGGGATGCAACCCCATGCTCTGGGTGTCCCTGAACCTTTGACTGCCAGATGCTGGGACTGGATGACAGGGGATGGATCACATGATAATTGCCCTGTTGTGTTCATTCCTTCTGAAGCACCTGGCATTGGCCACTGTTGGAAGACAGGATACTGAGCTAGATAGACCATTGGTCTGACCCAGTAGGACCGTTCTTATGTAGAACGGTGGTGTTGTCCACTGACTGAGAAAGGAAGTAGCCTAGAGAGCTGGGGGGTAAGAACTCTGTTTTAGCTATGGCAAGCTTGAGCTGAAGGCTAAACATCTACAAGGAGATGTCAGAGGAAGAGACTGAGACTAGTCTTGGCAGAAGGAGACAGGTGTGGAGTAGATGAAGATCTGTGGATCATGTGCATAGCAGATACAGCAGAGCTAAAGCAGTATATAGTAGATGTACCTCCTTTTTTATAAAAGTTACATCAATGATATTTACAGTTTCACATTTGGCACATCTTTCCTCAAATAGCGCAACTGTTGTTCTAATACTGGCAGTAAATTGTCCCTTAATTCTTTTATTGTAATCAGCCATATTTCCAATACTTGTTTTTTCAACCCTAGTAATGAAATAAAATTGGCAGCAGTTACAAGAATTTGAATTTGAATTTGAAGGGGGGAGGGATAGCTCAGTGGTTTGAGCATTGGCCTGCTAAACCCAGGGTTATGAGTTCAATCCTTGAGGGGGCCATTTAGGGATCTGGGGCAAAAATCTGTCTGGGGATTGGTCCTGCTTTGAGCAGGGGGTTGGACTAGATGACCTCCTGAGGTCCCTTCCAACCCTGATATTCTATGAAATATGTGTATTTATTTAATTTCAGTAAATCAGGGCACCATACTAACACCGTACTCATATGAATTAGAGCAGTGGCTCTCAAGCAGGAGTCCGGGGGCCAAGGGCAGGTTTCAGGGGGTCCACCAAGCATGGCTGGTATTAGACTTGCTAAGGCCCTGGGCAGAAAGCCAATGCCCCACCACACAGGACTGCAGCGTGGGGCCCCGAGCCCCAGCACCCGGGGCTGAAGCCGAAGCCTGAGCAACATAGCTTTGTGGTGCACCCTATGGCATGGGGCCCCAGACAATTGCTGTGCTTGCTACCCCTTAACGTTAGCCCTGGCTTTTATATGCAGAAAAATAGTTGTGGTACAGCTGGGGTGTGGAGTTTTTATAACGTGTTAGGAGGGCCTGGTTGAGAACCCCTGAATTAGAGGGACATAGTCTTGTAATAATTCTTGCGTCAATATTCTAAAATAGTCTTTTAATCTGGGAAAATCCCAGAAGATATATATAACCTGGCATCCCCTCCAGTTGGTGTAAATCAGCTGGTGTAAATCAGCATGGCTTTGTTGTCTTCAACAGAGTAAAATTACTGTGTAAAAACTCCCAGTCACAATTTTCCACTGGTATTCTCCCCAGCAGGAGAAACTTGTACAAGTCATCCTTTTTACTTGAACTGAGCAGTTTTGAACTGGAAATCACTGACAGAAATAGCATGGAAGCACACTCTTCCATTGTTTCCAATTACTCTTTAGTACAGAATGCATTTTATATTAGCAATGAGTCAATTCCTTTAGTCTTTACCCAGACAAAATTCCCATTGATGTGAATCTGTGTTTGGCTTATGTAAGCACTGCAAGATTTGGCTTAGTGTACTCATGTGGACTGTAAATATACAGTTGAGTTTGAAAATTCAACAGTGAAATAAAACTTTGAGACACTGAATAATATAGTTAGGAAAGGTTAACATTCTTGTAAAAGCTGTCACTAACAGTGTCATAAATGGGAGACGAGAAAGGGAAATGCATACAATAAATTGAATCCCACCAGGAGTAAAGTGGTGCTAGATTAGATTTTATATGAGAGATTACATTTTGCTGGAGATGCTGTGTGCGAACCTGGAGAAAAGCTACCTTGGGAATAGGCTTAAGTTTGTGATTCAAAGGAAATCTTTTCCAATTTTGCCAGACTAACTAATCTAAGGTCATTTTAACTAAAGCCAACAGAGGAGGGGGACACTCATAAGACGTGCTATTTGGAATTTCATGAAGTTTGATCAAGGCAAACTAAGGACAGTTAGGTTAGTAAATGGTTTAATGCACTAAACATGAACCTCTGGTATTCAAATCCTTCTTGGAGAAGGATACAAGTCTGATGTGTAAACTTTTCAAAAGCATCTAAGTCCCATTTTCAAAAGTGACTTAGGAGCTTAAGGGTAAAGTTTTTACAAAGTGGCTAAGTGACTTGGGTGCTAAGTCACTTTTGAAAATGAGACTTGGGCTTTTAAATCACTTTGGAGGTTTTGAAAAATTTTGCCCAGAATCAGCAAACTCATTTTCACACGTGATCTACCTCCAAGGAAAACAAGCATGTCTCCTTCCCCACCCTCTCCCATAAAAAAATTGGACCATGAATTTGCTTTCATAATTTGACATTTTAGTAAATCTAATGCTCATGAATTTGAGACATAAATAACAGCAGCTAAGCAGAGCCAGGCAAGATGCAAGATTTTAGTGTGGCTCTGCCTGTGCACCTCTGTCTAGAACTATTTACCCCTCTTCTCCTAATCCTGGACTTGTCTAGAGTGACAATTGCCAGCCAATTGCAAAACCCTGGGGCCCTCACAGACAAAGCCCAGCCACCAGGGCCCTCTCATTTATACTAACAGGGCATATCAGCTTATTATACAATCCCAAATAGAGGAACTCACAGATTTGTGGTGCCCTATTCAGGTAACCCTTAAACCAAATCCACCTCTCTGTGTTCATTAATGAAAATGCCTTTTGAATGCCTGTTATTGGAGGATTTCATAGGACTTCACAGCATTAAATAATTCAGCCTCCTAACATCTTGTGTTAACTCTCCTAGATGAGTGGCTCTCAACCTTTCCAGACGACTGTACCCCTTTCAGGAGTCTGATTTGTCTTGTGTACCCCAAGTTTCACCTCACTTAAACTACTTGCTTACCAAATCGGACATAAAAATACAAACGTGTCATAGCACACTAGTACTGACAAATTGCTTTTTTTTTATTTTTACCATATTTATAAAATCAATTGGAATATAAGTATTGTACTTATGTCAGTGTATAGCATATAGAGCAGTATAAACAAGTCATTGTCTGTATGAAATTTTAGTTTGTACTAACTTCACTAGTGCTTTTTATGTAGCCTGTTGTAAAACTAAGCAAATATCTAGATGAACTGACGTATCCCCGGGAAGACCTCTGCGTACCCTGGTTGAGAACCACTGTCCTAGATGAAGAAACAGAGGCAAAGAAAGCTGGAGTGACTTGTCTGGGCAATTCCTAGTTCCAAACTCTAACCTCTCAATCTCATACTCTCTCCTCTAGACCACGCATACTGACCACCTACATATATTTTATGTATCTTTACTAAACATGTATATTAGATAGCACATTTGCATGAATGTAGACTTTTTCCATTTTTGACTTTTACTAAATATTTTCATTTGGAAATGCTGCTGCAGTTCCTCATGGGAGTTATATATAGTTAGGGTGTCTCATGCTCCAATTCTCCTCTGTAGGCCAGGTTCCTTGATAAGATGATGTCAAGGCTGATTCCCCACTCTGGCACTTTGAGTGCAGAAGGTGGGGGCTCACAAGGACTCTAAAAATTAATACTGGCCACTCCAGGCTTGTATGAAACTCCCAAGGCTACAGGATTGGTAGATGCTGCCACTACCCAAGTGCAGAACCCCTTTGAGAGCCCAGGAAAGCACACTTGGGAATTCCTTCCTGTGGAGTACCCTCAAGCCCTTTCCCCCTCCGGGGAAGAACTGAGGGGGGGTGGGGGGGGAAAGGAAGTCGGCTGTTTTCACCAGCTAACTACATGTGCACAACCTCTTAAAACACAGAAATCCAATCCTGTGTTCTTAAAAAAGGTAAATTTTATTTAAAAAAAAAAGAAAAGAAAGAAAGAGAATACATTTGGAAACTCAGGCATTTGCTAGATTTTAAAAGAGTAACCACAAGGATTAAGCATCAAGAATCGCTTTCTTGAGGCCCAGCTTAAAGGTTACAAGCAAAACAAAAGCACCTGGGGTTAGCACAGAGGAGTCCACAAGCCATAAAGAAATAAAAAGAGATAAACCTAATCGCGTCTTCCTAGACATTTCCTGATCTACTTACATATCTGGGGTTTCAAGTGAGTAGTTTCTAGCTATGACACCGAGGATTTTTCATACCTGGCCCCAAGCTTCTTACAGCATAGCTGTTGCCCTGTCCCCTCTCCAGCTGGTCGAACCACAAAGACAGACAAAAATTGAATCTTTGTTTCAATTTTAAAAAGTTCTAGCCTTCCCATTGGCTCTTTTGGACAGGTGCCCACTCACTTCTTTTTACCTATGCATAGCAGTAACTCTTTACAGGTAGAGCAATTAGAGAACCGCTACTAAGAGGGATTTTATAGCTACTGTCTGGCTGGGTGTCCATAAAAGGGAGCTACCTCCCCACCCCCTTCATTTATCACAGATGACATTTCCCGTGATGCACCACAGTCTCTTCTCTTGGTGTTGCATTAATGTTTTGTTTCCTGACCATGGTGTACCATGGGAGATGTAGTGGGGATCCCAGCCCATAGACGGGAATGAGGACACGAGGGGACCAAACTACCACTCCCTAGTGTTGCCAATTTTCTAATCACACAAAACCGAACACCTCTGCCCCACCCCTTCACCAAGGCCCCGCCCCCTCACTCCTTCCCCCCTCTTTCTGTCGCTCATTCTCCCCCCCGCCCCAATCTCACTCACTTTCACCAGGCTGGGGCAGGGGGTTGGGGTGTGGGAGGGGATGAGGGGTGCGGGCTCCAGGAGGGGGCTCAGGGCTGGGGCGGGGGGTTGGAGTGTGGACTCTGGGAGGGAGTTAGCTTGTGGGGCAGGGTTCTGACCTGGGGCAGGGGGTTGGGGTGTGGGAGGGGGTGTGGGCTCGGGGAGGGGGCTCAGGGCTGGGGCAGGAGGTTGGGGTGTGGGAGATGGTGTTGGGTGCAGACTCTGGGAGGGGGCTCAGGGCTGGGGCAGGGGATTGGGGAGTGGGAGGGGGTGAGGGATGTGTGCTCCATGAGGGGGCTCAGGGCTGGGGCAGGGGGTTGG